>MU001975.1:0-57863 GCA_010093585.1 Melanomma pulvis-pyrius CBS 109.77
CGAGCGTTATCTGTAGACTCTTTGACCTCTTTGTCGATCCGGGAACAGCGGGGGCGACGACAAATCCAGCCGCGCTTGCCGTTCGGGGAATAGCGGGGGCGACGACAATTCCAGCCGCGCCTGCCGTTCGGGGAGTGTTCCTTGTTCTTCAAAGCAAGAGAATGTGTGGACACCACTACCGCTAATGCGGCTTCTTTGAAGCGTGGAGGAGGGCCCAAATCCTACAAAAGCTCATCGGCGACGCAGCTTGACGATCGGTTTGACGCTCTCCCTCACATTGACGATCAGTTCGACGCTCACACTCACAGCAACGACCGGTTGGACTCGCTCCCTTACACTGACGATCATTTCGACGCTCGACCCCACAACAACGATCGGTTGGACGCTCGCCCTTATACCGATCACAAAGAAACTCGATCCAACGCCAACATGGCTGCTGTCATGGATACAAGAACGAAATACCGCGTTGGTTCACCTATTCTTCCCACCCTACCAGTGAACTCGAAGCCCCTCTCCTTCAGTGCAAAACTTCATTGGGCTACCCACCTAGAGCGTATTGGGGATATCCTTGACCGGAACAAAATCACGGACAGGTCTACAAATGTAGAATATCGTTTCCATACAGAGTGCCACGACAAGGACAAGTACATCACTATCAGAACGCAAGCAAAATACGAAGCAGAAAGCGATATCACCTGGCCAAGGGCTGTTCAACAAATTCAAGAGTATCTAAACCACGAGAATTTACACCCTGCGATCGAAATCCTTGCCCCTGCTCTTGAAGGGCGAAGAACCTACCCAGTCGAAACCGACGTTTTCCAGTGGAACAAGGTGCTTCTGCCTGACGTCCATAACATTATAAATAGTTATGACACCCAATGGATTGCAATCGACATGGTGTATCGAGAGGACGTGGAAGTAACTGGAATGAAGCGGCCCACAATTCTCATCAGTGCGCGCGATGCTGATGAACAGTACTGGTGGGATGATATATTGCCTGCAGTGAGACATCGGGTAGCTCAATTCCCCAACATACAGGTTGAGTTGCTCTATTGCTATGAGCTCATCCCAGCCGCCGCCAATGCCGCCTTACCACAAGAATCCACCAATGACGCCGATGTCGACTCACCACAAGGACATGACGACGCCGCCAATGCCGGCCCACCACAAGAACCCTCCAAGGACGACGATACTATCTTACGTGAATTCGACGACAGCGCCGATATCGTGCTACTAGAAAAATGCTTGAAATCTCAGACGATACCCCTCGGAGCATCGTGTGGGAGGCGCGGAGGTGGTACCGGGTCACTTGGAGGAACTTTGCGCTTGCGGAAACCGGACTCCACCGAATTCCGAGTAGGAATCACGAACCACCATGTCATTTTCGGCTATGATATTTGTGGAGGCCCAATTACGAAGTTCCTAGACCCCATCAACGTTGAATCTCCGAGCAAGGCTGATCGTACTGCCTATGAAAAGAGACTTTCGAACTACAGTAGTTATTACACTGAAAAAGGCACGCAATTATCGGACGAGGCCAAAGAGAACAAGAAAGGCACAGCTGATATGGTGGCACGAATTAAAAGTTTTGATGCGAAAGTTGGCGAAGTGTTTGCGAGCTCAGGCTTTCGCTCGGTTCAAGACAACAACCATGACGAAGCATGGTCTATGGACTGGTGTCTAATCAAAATTGAAGGACGACCTAGTAGCTCTACGTTTGACAGTTTCGAGCTCGGAATCAAAGATATAACGGGATATTGCAGCATTGATCCCTGCAGAGCGTACCATGTCGTCAAGCAAGGGAGGACGACAGGTTCTACACCTGGGTATATCTCTGCAACAGAGTCTGTAATCCGATCTCGTGTACCAGATCCGGAAGATGGTATAACAAAGGCACGCAAAGACCCGACGGACCCTCCAGTTCGTTGCCATTCGATGATTAGCGATACGAAACCAATATGGAATAAGGATTTCCTACGACCTGGAGATTCTGGAAGTCTGATATTGCTGGATCCTCAGAACCTCGGTACGTTAGATGATGAGGGCAAGACTGGCTCGACCTCTACCTCTGCAGAAACAACGGCCCAGGTACACAAGCATGAGGCGCTCATCGCTGGACTTGCATTTGCCAATAACCCATCGAGTTTGCTATCCTATATGATGCCAATAGATATGGTTATCAAGGATATTGAATCTGCCACGGGGTGCACGGTAGTCGAACCAAAATACTCCGGCTTAGTCAAACATCCCCCCCCACCCCCGCCTCGTGCAACGTAGGCTCATGATATTAGGATAGTCGTGATATTGGGAGCGTCGTGATATTGGGAGCGTCGTGATATTGGGAGCGTCGTGATATTGGGAGCGTCGTGATATTGGGAGCGTCGTGATGTTGGGATATTGGGAGGCGTTGTGATTTTAGAGGGCGGAATGTCGTTACTGGACAACGATGAAACGTAGGCATTTCACTCTTGCCTTCGTATTCTCTTACTCAATCATTAAGCCAAATCTTCGCGTTCCATTTGCTAGCAAATCAATTGTGAGTTCAACCTGTTAAGATCAGAGAATAGTGTTAGCCAAAGTCGATGTATTTCAAGAAAGTAGACTTGCTCGGTATCGTAGGAACACATCTGGATAGTCTTGAGTTAGAAGTATTGCACCTGTCCTGTTTTATAGAGCGATATGCGGTTGAACAGGGAATGCAATATCAATAACTCTGCGGTCGTTGAAGAATTCCTCGTAGTCGTAGTACAAAAGCTGAACTGTGAGGATGTCGGAGTCAACCTTATCTGCATAACAGAGCGATCATCGATTCTTGCTGTCGCAGCTCATGACATCCCGAAATCCGCCGAATTTTACCTTAGGTATTGGTGAGATACGTCCTTGAGTTTACTAATCACCTTGCGCGGAGCCAACCGCTATGGTTTGGGGGCTTGGTCGCTTTCGTGCCGACGGGCGAGGCTAAAGGCAAGCGAAGACATGAAATCCGTGCTTTGGGAATATGTATAAGTACTTTCCAGCGAAAGTGGTGCTTGCGGGGAGTATGTTGTTGTTTGTAAGTGCGCATGGCGTTCGACTCGCACGCTGCATAATGGACGATTGCTGATTAGGAATGGATGGTCGGACCCAGCTTGCTCCAAGGGGCACTGGGAATTGCCTCATATATCATGAGACTGGGGAAGGTTCCTAAGTACTAAGGTTTCGTGGGTGGCGCGGCAGCGGTCCGTGCATCTACCGGACCTGTCATTGGAGGCGGATTGACCGATCATGTTGGTTAAAGTGAGTAAAGTCGTACGTGCCCATATGTTGCGATGTCTATTTTAGCGAATGGTGTTACTGGGGGTTTCGTGTCGATGTTTGGATACAGTATATGTCTTCGTAGTACTACTACGAATATTTGGTCTTGGAGGAATAACTGATGGTGAAAAGTTCCGTACATGGTCGTCGGTATCACAATCGCGAGCATTGTAGCCTGCGTCCTAACCCTCCTCGATGCATATGTATCGACGGTTGAATGGGCAGTGCTAGTCCTCGTAAACCACTGTAGATGACTCGACCTATGTAGCGAGGTCTATAGTAAGCCACTACAGGACTACGGGCTCATATCAGGCGGCGTTTACTTTTATAGACGGGTGGGTTTACATTCGACATTGATTCTGTTGAGGCTCAGCTCCCGTGCTTCGCCTATGGCTGCTATTCCTGAAAGGGCTCATTTTACTAGTTATTTCTTAGGTTCTGTGAATCCTTGTCATTGCTTACTCATTTCATTATTGCCTCTATATAACGTTACTGTAGTTAGTCCCTCCTTAATACAATTAACTCAGTTCCACTACTCCGATTTGCCCTCTATTTGCTCCAAACCTCCGCAACAGATTCTGTTCCAGATGCTTACTAATGAGACAAATGCTCTACACGAGCCACCTCCTCCTTCCTCCTCCTCCTCAATTGTCCCTCCTCCTCAATTCTGTCCACCAACTTCTCCGCGAGGACCCGCCAATCCTCACCCAAAATGCCCCGACTAGCCACCAAGAACCTCTGCTTGAATACCTTCCACAGCTCCTCATCAGCAGCTTCTCCAGTCCCCGGCCTCGGATAAAAAGGATCGTTTTTGAAAAAAGCCACGCAGGCTTTCTTAATACCTGCTTCGTCCATTGAAATTGGTCGACAGCAGTCGAAGTCGAGGATCCACATGCAGTGAGGGCCCAAGTATTCAGACTGGAAGGCGGATGAAGGTGGCTCAACTCCTCGCGGAGGTGCCAGCACGAACTCGACGTCGTTCGCGTCGATTCGGGCGCCCCAATGCATTAGCGCGAGAGCTTCTGCCATAGTCTCTGCGTAGGAATTGGCGTCCAGACCGAGCGCTTCCATTTGATCGATATGGAGGGGCACATTGCGGAGACTGAAGCGCTGGAAGCGCGATGTACTTGCCACATATTGTCGGTGGCGACGTCGTCGTCCCAAATATGGCCGAATCAGACAGGCATCATCGTCGACGTTCTTTTTCACAAAATCAGATAGCGGAGCGTTGCCAGCGCAGAAGAGATCCACGATTTTGTCGCTAATCGGCCTTGGTACCTTTGGGATGCGCTCCGAGATGAGTGCCCTGCAAGCGGAGTAGCCAACAGGGAATTGATGCAGGCGTAGTTGCCACCAGGTATCGGTTGGTTGGATCAGCTCGTGACATTGCGGTATCGAGAGAGGCATCGAAGGAGGGTGTTGAAGTGCGCCTTGGAGAACTCGGAGATGCATGTTGTAGTCGTTTGTGATTGATCGGCCGGGCCCGCCATCTTCGCGCTTTACGGCGGTGCAAACGTCCAGGCTGCCTTCAAGAGTCCAAATACTGCCGCAAAAGCCTTTTCCGATACAGCGGTATTGGACGTTGGAATTTGGCATAGTGATTATTATCGGGTGGTGTATTTAATAGCTGTAGAATTATTGGTGGTGATAGTATGTATTTTTGAATGGGGCGGTGAACTTAGGTAGCAGTTTTGGAGGGGATGAGTGTGTATTTTTGAATGTGGCGGTGAACTTTGGTACCGTACCAATCACATGTTCGGCTTTTCTTTCCATGAATTCTATTGCTCGGTTGCAGTATAAGGTGCCGTCTCCATCATACCCAAAACCACAGATCCTAACTCATCCACTCCTACTCGATACCATCAAATGTCCTCTCCGCCACGGTTCCCTCTCGGGGGCTCTCTAGCCCAATCCCAAGGTCGACGACGCAACATACACACCTCTGAAGCCACAGCCTCCACTGATGCCAGTAGTCGAAGCGCGTCCTTAGCTATTGCTATGCAACGAGCGCTCATACTAGAGCAAAAGCTGGAGCAAGAGGCGGGTGATTCTCCTACCGATATTGCATTGCAGAGAATGCTGTCCCTACGATCGGTCATCTCGACAACATCATCGTTTGCCGAACGGCAGCAGGCTGCTGTGGGCAAGCTTTCAGAATTTCGGGAGATAGGAAAAGGCTTCATTGGTATCATCTTCGAGCATCCAGGAACTACTCATTGCTACAAGGTGGCTCTACTCGACAATTCGAACAAATTATGGAATAATTATACCATTCATACCAAAGTCCAAGAGGCCTTTGGTACAGCGAAGAGCCTCGTCAACGTCGATGTGGAGATACCTAAGATGTTCTGGTTCGCCAACGAGAAGACTTCTACGTTCTGGGATGAGAACTTGGACAAGTTCCCCTTCACCGACGCTTTACCCAAGAAGGCCCGCGATGCACTATGCATGGAGCGGGTTCTGCCTCTCCCACAGCCCCTCCGCCATCATCTCATCGATAAGTACTGCCCAAGGGACAAAGAAGGAGCTAAGTTACATGCACCCAACCGGGATTGCTTGGTTCGACCTCTTCTGGGACGTAGGAGGCGCGGATCCGGAACCGTTGCATTTTCTCTCCGGAATTTCCGCTTGCACCTTGACCAGTTCGAGGAGCTCAAATTGGACGTCGACCAATATGCTATCGCTATGGCAGATGCGATGGCGATTCTGCATTGCATAGCCAAGATCGATGCAATGGACATCGAGTTCGTCATTGGTAGTGCGCCTTCGGACATGCAGTCAAGCGGAACATCTTTGACGAGTGCGGAGATAGAGAACATGCAACCCGGACAAAGCACTTTTGAAATTACTACTACCAAAGACTTCACACGCCGCATACTTTGCCTGTGGGCTCTGGACTTCGATGCTTGCAAGACCATCAACCTCGACCAGACTGGCGCACAAGCTGCCGTGAAGGCATTCATGGACACTGAGGCCTACTGTCCACGACCATCAGAGAATCCTGAAGTTCATAGTCTTTGGGTGTCTTTTGGGAAGAGGTATATGAGCACCTCTGCTAAGTTTGGGGCCCATCCTAAGTTCTCGGCTTTTTTTCTGAACGGAGTTGAGGTGGAGGTCAAAGCTACTCGCACTAGTCAAAACACGATCGCAACATCTACGACACCTGGCAGTCAAGTCTCTACATCATCTCCTGAATTGTCTTCTCGTGGTCGTGGTCGTAGTCATGGGCAACTTGGACGTGGAGTTAGTGGATCTAGGGAGGATAAGCGAAGTAGCCGGGACTTGAGTGCGAATTGGAGGAAGTAGGAGATGGAGACTGGACATCGAGTATAGTTTAGGTTGATAGCCTATAATTTCGGCATTCCTCTCCACCTTCTGCCTCCCCAGCGCTGCTTTTCGTGTCATTCCTGTATATAATTCGTTCTGTTCAGCCTCTCATGCCAGGAAAACGCACGCGCTCGACCAGCTCCCCCAGCAGCCATGCGACTACGCCCGAGGCGACTCGACCCGCCAAAAGACGTGGTTCCTTTACTCAGTAAGAACCTAGCTCTCGATCCCCTGACTCTATTGACCTCGTCTGCGGTCCTTCTACATACCATCGTCCTCAGGAGCGCCGCGCGTGCTCCGCCAACCCTCATACCCCTCCACGCCTCCGCAGCTCGAACCGGCACATCCGCGAACGTCGACGCGTCCGCTCCCTCAGTCGTAGCCCTTCTCCTATGTACCTCACACGAGAAAACCTGCGCACTTTGGAAGTCATCACCAAATCCTCCTCCCCGATGTCTGTCCCCCGAAATACACCGCCATCACCGATAAAAAGCAGCTTTCTAGGTACAACATAACTGTTGACAGAGGGATTACGCTCCCAGAGACGCTTGCACACTTTGTGAAGACACTCAAGCGAAGCCGTGAGCAGGAGCCTTCACCCCACGCACAAGCAATCAAAGACACTCGGAGGGCCGCGTCGGTAGAAAATGAAATCACGGCCCGGAAGATGATGGAGCAGCACGTTCTTTTTCGGGGCGAGGGCTACTCTAGTGGGAGCAAGGGCTTGACACTAAAGGATGGGGTGAATCTAATCAAAGACTATCTTCCTACGCTGCCGCGTGTAACCGCCTTGGAGCTTTAGGGCTCGCTCGCGCCATCGCAGCCAGATAGCTGTATCGGATATTTCACGGCCACAGAGGGACATAGGCATATCCAACTGCAACTACGACCCAGACACTGTTGTCGAACTTTGAGACGTGGTCTTCTTTACCTTCTTGTCCGAGCGGATTAGCCAGAACGCTAGAAGAGCTTCCTTGATTGACCTCAATCGTTCTCCCAGCGTGAAGTCAAGATAGTTATGTAGTATCCCCCGCACATCCAGTAGGTCGTCCAACTTGCCCATGTGCGCCATCTCTACCTATTCCATTCAAAAGTATCCCTCGCTATCGTCTAGGTCCACTTCCTCCTAGGGTATCCAAAGTATAATTGTGTAGCCCTCTGT
Organism: Melanomma pulvis-pyrius CBS 109.77; assembly: GCA_010093585.1. Taxonomy (NCBI): domain Eukaryota; kingdom Fungi; phylum Ascomycota; class Dothideomycetes; order Pleosporales; family Melanommataceae; genus Melanomma; species Melanomma pulvis-pyrius. The sequence continues at coordinate 7,784 of MU001975.1, forward strand.
TGTCAAGAAGAAATGGCACGTCTTGAATTGCATGGGAGTACGACCGGGGTACGCAAGCGAGTAGAAGTGGTGCATGTAGTTGACGATAAGGGCGCCGTCCCGTACGGCTTGAAGGGAGGCGTAGATCTGGGTTTTGCCACAGACGGCGGCCTTCCACTGAGCGGTAGAAATAGGAAGTGCGTTTCGGCGCTGTGGACAACGTTGTGCCTGCGGTTAGAGTGAGCCTAGGAAACTGGTAGAAAAGAGACGTAGACGTACCAGTCAGCAATGTCATCCTCCTCGCGGGTGAACGGCATAGCGAATGCGGGTGTGTGCGCCTTTGACATCAAGCAGTGTGGAGGAGAGCGCGAATGGGGATCCGGTGCCGCTGAAGAAGATAAAGCGCAAGCTAATCGATGTAAGAGATAGCTGAGAATAATTTTCGTCTTATACATTATGCAAGTTTATGTTTAGACTCAACGGAATCAAGCTTAAGCATGTTTATGTAGAGGCTGAGATTGAAACGAGCTGAGGTGGAGATAAGTTGCGACGGCAGCGATGTGGTGACGATAGGTCTCTCTCGTCAAAGCAGTCGCCGTGTCGTGATGTTGTTCCACGCTGGAATTCCCACCAACGGAAGACGTCGAGTGTGCGGGATACACACATGCATGGTTTTCAGCCAAGTCACAACGAGCACGCAACAACAAGATTCCATGCCCCTAGCGCTGCGTGGACTTCGCACGATGAACCCTGTCCGCCCAGGGCCTCTACAAAGGCTGAGGAGGTAGACACAATGCTATCCAATTTCCAACAGTTCAAGGTAAGGGAAGGGCAGTTTAAAGATATAGTCGTTCCTAATTATCTGCCTGCTTTTATAACTCCAGTAACTTATCGATATGGATCGCAACAAAGTCTCGCTCACAAATTTGGGGGTTGAAACATAATTGTCCGACCATCCGCAATCTGATATTCTCACCTTGTATAACATTCCACCCTGGGGTACCTCGTAGTCCACTCGCAGGTTTTTCCGTGTAGCGTGCTCTCGCAATGAGCCATGTTCTAAGGACGTGGTAGGAATTGCTGAGCTAATTAGTACCCGAGAAGGATATACTTTGCTGAATAAAATAAGGTGAACTGATGCGTTTATGAATGGCACCGATCTCTCTCCGCTTACGCAGGCAGGTTGTATTCTCCCAAGTGACGGGTCCCAATCCAATCGTCCTCTCGCCTTGGTCGATCTTTATGGCGTAAGAACATTCTTCTCGAACCAAAACCTGAACGTCGTGGTTATCCAGTCAAAAAGCAGGCGCAAGGCGTAGAGGATTTTATAGCAGCCCACGATAGTTGTCGTGCTACCAATTGTGGCACTATCGATGATATCCTACGAGAGCAGTATTAGATAGAGAGTCAGTCAGTCGTATGGAATCAGACATACAATCGAATAGTAGCAATCGCGGGCAAACTTGAGATTCCAATCTGCACCAGAGACGGAAATAATCGGGAGAACGATAGACACTGGTTCAGAGGCAGCGATAGGACGGAGCAGGGCGCGCAAACGGTTGAAATAGGCCGTTGCCCAGGCCGATAACTGCTCCATTGCCTCTTCCACATTACCGTCTGGTGTCTTGGTCTGAATAGTGATGGCGATGGGTGCGTTTCGGAGCGGGAAGTAATTCGATGGGTTGATAGTCCTGGGGGTGTCGGAGCTAGCGCACGAGGCTAATCGCGCAACGACACGGCACCGTGGAATAGTAAACCCACCCACTGTGATAGCGTAGTCGACCAGTTTCTTGTCGAGAATCTCTCCGTACTCGTTGTCTGGTACTAGCTCCTTCAACACCCTCGCAGTTGTGATGTTGTAGTAATCAAGGTCACGGCGGTGTCGCACGGCCTGTTTCAGCATCGCCCCGTGGACGCGCTCGTTCCAAGATGGGTCACTGAGGTTGTTTATTGTGCAGACTGATGTTTCGTAGCAGATTTCTTCTACTGCTGATAGCTGTTTCAAGAGCCCGGCCTTGGTCAGGCTGGCGACTTCAGTTGTGACACAGATGTCGTCGAATACCTCGGGAATGCTGCATGCTGCTTCGACTTCGGCCTAGTCGATGTTCGTTAGCCTTGGAAACAGCTTTATGGTGTTGTCAATTCCGTACCTTAATCTCCCTAGGTATGACACCGCGCGAAAACGTGCTCACGCTCTGTATCTTGATATGAAGTGCCTGGGCATCCGAGGGTAGCTGGACGACAGATGCCAGAGGCTTCCGCTCCACCTTTTTGCCCGCGACCTTGAGGTCAACCATAGCCATCGCACTCTGCTTCCTGACCGCTTGTCTTCTTTTCGATGGGTTCGCTGCGTGGGAGGGCATAGCTCGACGCCGCTTGTGTCGCACGTCTTCATTCTGAATGTGCTCTGATTTTGGTAGATCCATCACCTGTAGGCCTTCACATATGCGTTTGTCGGGTTGAGCAACCCTCAGAGCGTGTGGGGTCGCGATTAAGCGGCTCATGTTGCGAAGCCTAGGGAGGTACTCGGCAGAGATGTCCGGAGAATGTGGGAGTTCGGTGGTGCTTAGAACATTTCCACGCAATGCTTTGGTACGCGCCATGACGGTCTGAAGACAAAACCAGAGGGGTAAAAAGATGAAGATGAGAGAAATGGAAAATTGTGCAGTCACAAAGTGCGTGTCCGACGTAGTGCTCTCTGTATCACCAACTCGAAACAAGCCACAAATCTAGCGAGCCACTGTTCAACTTATCTCACACCGTGAACCGTGAATCGTGAATCGTGAATCGTAGTAGTTTCTACATTTCAGGGCCATCAATAATATAATTACCATACTATACCGCCTTTAACGGAACAGTTTTTGGCTCAGCATCGCGCTGGTGCCATGCATCCTGGTAGAGTGGGCCGCCTTAACAAGGCGGCTAATGCAGACTCGCACCCGACTCGACGTAGTACATTCGGAATCTCAGTTCTTTCTATGAGAGTGCATACAAGAGTTGTAGGCGATTGGGATATTCGGCGGTTTCTGCAGGGCCTTCATGAAGATTCCATCCCACCGTGCAGTCTGGACGATAACACTCCGAGCAGGGAGCTTATACTGTTCCTATATTAATATATTCACCTAGTGCGGTTGGAATCAAAGCTCTCTACCCCATAATCAACGTCTCAGCATTGTTTTCGTTTTCCTTTATCATGTATTCGCTCGTATTCCCGAGAGAACTCTGATGTCCATTGTAAAGAGACTGCTGTTCAGTTTGGTCGTGTGCGATGTTGTCTAGTAGACTTGGACCTGAAATGTTAAACTTGCTTTGACTTTTGTTTCCGAGACACTCCCCAACTTCACTGTGACAGACTAGCAGTGGATCATATATGTCTTCTTTGCTTGAGGCCCTCAGGAACCTTACGAGCGTGTCGCACACCTATCTTCCCAATATTTTTTAGTCTACATGTTTTGACAAAGTTCGGGTTACATAGCAAAGGCATCTAGAATTTCAGTGTCGCGGTTGCGTAGTCTTGATATGGTTGTTGTCCCGTCGCGAAGGACATCAGATAGCTAAGACCACTGTCAAAATGACCATCCTTGATGTTAACAAATCTTGGCCTTGGTACAGCCATATTCAGGAATGTTCAGGAGGGACCCGGCAACAGATGAGGAACGAAGTGAAGGTATCATTCCAACAGTGAAATGTACTCATTGGGAGTCTCTAGCGCCTCAAGGGGCCGTTAAGGATTTATTCAAACGATAACAGTCCTTGTACAGCCTATACTGATAGGAAACTCAATAATATCCACCGCCGTCTCCAACCACCACTCATGCCCGAACACGATCAAGCCTAGCAAAGGCGTGCACACCAGCTTCTCCCAAGGCCGGAATGCAGCGACCTGATTCTGCCATATGGAAATCCACATCCCAGCTTAGCCCTGGCGACCTCACCCTTCTATAACGCCCTCTTTGTCTCAACAGATATCACAGCGGGCTTTTTGTATGCTCCGTTGAGCGACTGGTGATGGAGAGCAACTGCGGGGGTTCGTGGAGGAGGAGGGGTCGCATTCGTAGGGTCGCATTCGTAGAGACAGGTTAATGGAGTGAGTTGTTCGGATAGAGTAGCGTTGACAGGGGCCCCTGTATACAATATTCTCCGATTTGAAGTGGCCGCGGGGCGCGTCAAGTCAGGTGACCTCTCTGCCAAGGCTCTAGCGCTGCTGAGACATATAAGACCACCAGGTGTTTTGCATGCCTTGTGCATCCGCAGAACTGCCCAAGACATTCCAGTGCCTAGGAAGCCGGTCATGGGCGTCGACTCAAGCTCTCCCGCCGCCTGCTACGACGCCGCATCGCAGCAAGGGGAGCAGGCGGCGGTCCAGCACCATAGGCTGAGTCTGGCACCGGGCGAGCCTGGCCAGCAACAGGACCAGCAACAGGACCCCTTCGCCCTCACCCACAGTAATCTTCGCCTACTCGACGGCGCCAACAGCCGCACCACAAGCGACGCGCGACGCAGCACGTTAGGCTACATCCCGGCCAAGTCACCCGAGGGTCGCCTCAGATGCTACGGCATCGAGCTGCCATACCAAACCGACTCGAAGCTCCATCCCTTGCTCCGGAAATTCGTCGACACGATACTCACCCGCCCCAGACAGCGGGCCGTATCCCCCAATGCCAGGACAGTAGTAGACCGTCAATCGCGCGCGGCCAAGAAGTCGAAGCAGGACGGCATTGATCTGTTGCTGCGCCCCCTGCTCTTCCCACCGGCCTACGACGACAATGGCGAGCCTTTCGTCGATGTCTGCGCCAAGCCAAAGCTCGACTGCAACTACATCCCCGATCGCCTCAGCCAAAACCCCGTAGACTTTGACTGTCCTGAGCCAGACACCTGTATCGGCTACATTACGCGAGACATTGCGCTCTCGTGCACCCCGTGGGTACAGCCGCCCTTCTCCGAACAAGAAGAATTCGTAATCTATCACATGACTGTTCACGGGGATGTCTTTTATCCCTTCTTGACGTGCCAATGGGAGAGCTCCCTCGACGGTGGGACCCACGAGGCCGCCCAGATCCATGGCGCAAGAGACGCTGCCGTCCTAATCAATTCTCTATATCAAATCTTTCGTATTGCAAACCCCGGTGAGCCTTCACATCCACGAGATACGTGCCACTTTTCCGTCACCTGCGACATGTTATCAGCCATGCTGTACGTGCATTGGCGGGAGGAGGACCATGCTGGGACGCCCGCATATCGTTCGTGTGTCCTCCTAGAGTGCAACCTCAAGGATCTTAGAGCCGTGCAAGATTTCCGCCGAATCCTGCGGAACATTCTCGACGACGCAATGGGCGATCGACTAGCCGTATTTCGTGCCCTCATCCCAATCCTCGAAAACGCCTGTTATGGCAGAACGAGTGTTGCGTCATCTTCCCGATTAGCAGTGAAATCGTCAACGCCAACGCAACTGTCGCCATTGCCTATAGCCGCCTCTATAAATTCGCAGAGTGATATCAACCCGGATTTTCCCGTCCCGACCACCGAGCATGTGCCGTCTTCGGCGGATGATGAGGGCCGGGAGAGGTCCACACGAGGCCCTAGGAAGAGGAAGGCTAATGATGATGATAATGATAACAGAGATGTGGTTAATTATTGGTACACTTAGTTCACTGCCCAATATTGGACATGTAGTCAGTTGATTGCATGACGGCAATTTCACGGTCTTATGAATGATTTCGCTTCTCTCTTCAAACACTTCGATAGTTTGCCTATTTTTACCTCTGTCCCGCTGGGATATTCATTATGATTTAACTTGTCTTTACCTCTGTCCCGTTGGGAGATTCATTTCGATTACGACTCAACTGTCTCTACCTTTCTCTCACTAGGATCATCATTTTGGTTGTATTTAATATCAATGATAATCACGCCCGTCCAGAGCTTATGAACATGCCCATCAAATTCTCGTGGCCCTCCTCCTCTGCGCCATTGGAGCTTTTGGCTCCCTATCCTAGCTACAATCATTCCCGATATGCTACTCGGTCTGCCTTTGTCGGGAGACATAAGTCTGCCACGTAAAGTCTTCACCGTCTCTCAAACTGGCTTCGACACGGCCCCAAAGAGGATCCTCATGCTCAGTCCAAGAAACTGGGCCCCTGTCGTGTGTTCATCTGCGACTTTTGAATTGGGCAAGGGGAATAGTAGGATCCGGTCTGAATTTGGGAGCGCTTCCTTCAGCTTGGAGAAAACACGATTGAGTTTCGGACATGCCCACTCGACACAGTGGCTATCTGACGTCTTCCCAAGGCTTTCCTTGCTGTTGGAAATCAAGGAGCAACTTCTGTGGAGGTATGTCAATGCTCATGCTTTCCGAAACAAAGGTAATGGCCCTTGTTTAACGCAACTGCTGCCAAGCATGAATATCTAACTCTTTCTAGTTTGGTAATATACCCAGTTCCGCGCCGCATGCGGCGACGACGCACTCAGAACAGATGTTCAGCTCACGAAAGATCGTTGTACCTGTACTCTTTCATGATTACTCGCTGAATGAATCAGGTACGGAGTAATAGCTGTTAGCCCAAAATGCAGGACACGTCAAGGTCTGAGCAAAAAGGTCTGCAGTACTAGCTTTTATCGGTCGTGTTGTGCAAGACTTGAGTCGAAGCAATCTCTAAAGTCTAGCACGGGGGAAGTTGGCGTCAAGAACTCGTATGAGGCACGAGAAGACCAGGTGCAGTTGCGCTGATAGAAATTTCTAGTTGTTATTTCCTTATATTGAAATGTGAAAGGTGATTGAGATCTCTGCTAGGTGACTGCTGCTATACTAATCCTTCCAAAGCTTACATCCAGCGTAGCCTTGGATATGGCGAGGTGCTTTGAGATGCACAATTATATTGTCACACATGCTTGCTCTCACCTTGTACGCCACGGCCAACCCCAGGTTCAACGTAGCCAGTTCTCCGCACACCACCTCGATCTCTCATCGGCTTCAATCCAGTGGCGCTGTAAGTGTCGCCAAAAGACACAGACAGCTTCGTAGGCCGCAAAAGCGATGCCTAGGTACGGGCAGAACCCAGCAATAGCTAGGGTCATGAAAGGCAAAATCCTCCAGACTCTTAGCTCAGAACCTCGCGGAGCGAGGCCTCGTCAGGCGAGGTGAATCGCAATACTAGGGTTTCAATGGCCAGAATACATTCACAGGATATGTGGCATCTGGAGTAGCTCAAGCGGATGGACGCCATTCTCATCGCCAAGGTAGTGGGAGAAAAATTCGACTCTCAAGGAACGGTCTTTTCGCAATACTTCAATGATCGGGCCTTTCATAAGGCCAAGAACGGGTTTGAGAGTATGCCAGCCTCATATTGTCTTATCGCCTTCAACGCCTAATTCAGTAGACCCCCGAGTCTACCATAGCCTTTCCCTCCCCGGATCTAACCCCCGAATTTGCATCGAAGAAACCTCACTGCAATCTCCCCTCGCTCCTTCTCACTGTACAACCTTTCCCTTCCTTCAGCACTGGTCTAATCTATCCAAGACCCCCCCCTCCGGTTCTCCGGTCCTTTTCCCTCGAGTCGCCACAACCACCCGCACAACTCCACAGATCAACGCCCCAAACCCGTCCAACTTGATCCACTAGAACGACATGCACACTGACAACAGTAGCTTCGTCAGCCCCAGCACAGCGGCCGAAATCAAACACGAATCATGAGAGGACATTGATCAGTTACTACTGTAGAAAATCCCATCTTCGTGGATTGGCTGTTCGCGGGTCGACTGCGTTGTGCAGCTGTGGAACGGTTCGGTTGTTGGAAGCTGATACTGTCTCGGGCCGGGTGGTGCGTTCGTCTCTGCTTGCGTGGCTGTGCTACCTCCCTAGCGGGCTGCGATGACTCTTGTTGTGTTCCTTGCAGAGGCAGGTAGTACCGTATAAGAGGGCGAAATTTGATTTTACCCTTGACATAGTATTGTCTGAGGTTAGCTAAGTATGTGAAGTAGAGCTGAAGGTGTAAGCAGGGCGCTTCTTATATCTAAGCTATAGGTTGCTTATGTAGAGAATATGGGATTATATTTAAAATCTGGTAGAGAGGGGGTTGAACCCCCGGTTTAGAAGTTGTGGATGGTACTCAGCTTGTTCGATCCACCTCAGCGCTTTGATTGCATGTTCTTGATGTGACTTGTAGTTCTGCTAGTAGGGGAGAGATTGTACACTATCGCTCTCTTCGTTCTTCAGGGCGATGATGTTTGTGGAAATCCGAACCAGATGGCCCACAGGACTTTGCCTCGACATGGTATATCATTTGTACGAGTTCGAACGAGCAAAGGGGTTTCGCTTGGAAGTGGTGGAGAGAGACGTCGCTTCAAAATGGTGCATTGGGCTATATCGACAACTCGGTTGTAGCTAACCTTTCGAGCACCGGTCCTAAAAGCCCACACCAGAACCCAACCACCCCCTCCTCTCCCTCCACCCCCTCAAGCACACACTTGGTCATCCCTCAAAACCCTCAGAATCTCGAACCCTCCAAATTGCACTGCTCGTCGAGCAAGACCCGCACTCAAGGATAACAACCGCGCCATTAAATTGCAGATACGCGCGGAAGAAGGACCACTCGTGTCCAACGACCACAAAGGCCCGTTCGAGAAGGAGGGGAGTGCGAGTAAGGCTAGCAATCCTGGCACGCTTAGCCTTCTTGCGCAGGCTTCCCGCTACTACAGCTTCTGAGTTGAAACCATCAGTAGCTTCGGCCTCGACGCTGGGGAGTGGGAGCGTAAACGCGCGTAGAGCTCTGCAGAGCTGGCGATTCGTGCGAGTACGAGAGTGCAAAGCCAACTATTTCCCCAGCTTTCCAGACTTCATGTCTGCTGAGAGGTACAACGATGCTATGACCTGGGATTGCATGCATGTGGAGTCAGTCACTTGCTAGAATGAGGGATGTACACGCTCTGCAGCTGAAGTTTGATCCTGCTGGATAGCCTCAGTGCGAGGTTCGCCGACGGCTAGATCACGACCTGACACCAAGCATTCTCATCGCGACCCCGCGCATTGCACGTCTACACACACTACAAGATCCTCCTCACCCTCAGTATGTATTGTACGTCGGCGCGGAGATCGGGGGTGGAGAGGTGGCGAGTGGCGATCTCGCTAAAGGCACGGCGGTCAAAGGTCAGAACACCCAGTGCGGCGTCAGATGTGATCAGTTCCTGCAGGCCAATTCGTGAGCTGGGTTCGTCGCAAGATAGGCTCGCTACATGCCCGTACATACCTCAAGGCTTTCGGATATCCAGCTGAGTCGTTCCACGACTACCATTGCCTTTTCCCTAATCGCCATCTGGCGGAAGTTCCGCCTAAGCGGGGGGCGATGGGTCCTTTAGCGTTGCAATCGTTTCGCATGATGGACTGGTCCCACGTCGAGGGGTTGTTGCGCCAGCACCAACTCGGCTGTCGAGTTGGCTGGTAGGCTGGCTAAGGGTATTGTGCTGGCCCAAGTCAAGCGGATGGCTTGAATCAGCGGCGGATACACTCTGTCCCGGAATACATTCTCATCAAGGAGCTGGCGCTTCCCGGAGCCGGCCTCGAGGTGCTTGGCCTCGGAGCTCGAGCGCTTCGGCAGGAGGAAGGTCTCTTCAGCGAACGGCGACGGGGAAAGCTGTGAGATCTAGGAAGAATGCGCAATGCCTTTTTGGTCATGGTAGAGGGAGATAAGGCGGCGACGTGGCCATGGTGTTGAGGGTTGGTTATTTAGAATTGGCGTTCGGATGCGATTAGTAATCATATCACGATGTCGTCACCAACCGCGCAGTGCTCGAATTACTGTGGGGTGTCCCAATTTTTGGGATATCTGTTACAGGCTTAGAAAGTAACTATTCTCTAGAAGTTATCAAAGTAAAGCTTAAGTATAGGTAGTATCTTTTCTACTTGAGCTCTGGGTCAAAGAATAAATAGTTGGACTTGGAATCTAGCTAAGGAAACACAACGCATACTTAGTTTTGGCGTGGGCGTTATACACTTCGATGCAGTCAATTGCCAACTTACCTGGCGTGGGCGTATTCGAAATTTCGATCATGTGAATCTACCGTTATACCATTTGCAGATTGCGCTCGATCTTGACAGCCGAGCAACGTGTCAGAGAGCATTGCGATCTGGCATGGGCGTTTTAAACTTTTGCTGCGGGATGTTCCGTGTCTGGGTCGTATGCACAGCATCGCATTTTCGCTCGAGCCTGACAGCCACCGTCACATTAAAAGGACGAGGCGTGTTTGCTTTTTTGTGTGCGCTTTTCTGCTCCGCGGGGATAGAAAATGCCGCGGCGAGGTTAGAGACCATTGGCAATTGTAACTGGCGACTGGTTGGGTTTGAACTCTGAGGAATCCCTCGGAGATATGTGCACTCGAGAAGCGAAGTGAAATGGGATTTGGGACACTGGCATCTGCATTTATCCCCTTGGATATCTGTCTAGGTTCTAGTACGTCACGATATTTCATCAGATGTGCTGAGTGAGAGCGTCTTGGCGAGACGATCTATTCGTGAGCGTAGAGCTTGGAACGGCGTTACCATTCAAGTGAGGATGTGTAACGAGTTGGAGAAGCAATGTGTATGGAGCCGAGTTGAATAGAACACGCGGCATGCGAGCATCCAAAAGTCTAGACTCCAGCCACACAGATTCCACCTCATGGGAAACATGGCTGCAAACCGTGAGGATATTGGTCAAGTATGCAGCTTGCGTGCAGCTGGTGAACATTAGCCACCTAGCGTCGCTTCGTGGCGCTCCGTTGGTAGTTGTGGCGCATTTCTATATGCATGCTTTCGGCTGGTTCCAAGTGCATCGGAATCACAAAAAAAGAAAGTACATTCGGTGAGGCCGGTGCGTCATATTCACCTCGCACGAGAACGGCTCTTGGTACGGTACTTTGGGATTGCCGAGAGTACATCCTGGGATTATGGTCCCGGCTTGTGGAAATTGTTGTTCACTCACTTCCTACCCCTTATAGCATATTGTTTTTTTCGAGGATGATATGAGGGTAGATAGGACAAGATAGGAAGATTGAGGTTCCAGAGATAACTTAGAGAGCGTTCTGGAGGGGTCGTAGTGATGGCGGTGCCAAGGTCGTCTCGAGCACAATAGCCGACAAAAGCAAATAACGGGCTGAATTCTGCATGGGCGTTTACCCCAGGTGATCGAGTAGCAGGTGTGACGTGTTGAGTGGGCTGTGATCGTGATGACTGACTTGGTCACCTGGCGAGGGGTGTGGAGAAAAAGCTCCAACCAAGCGCTGATATAACGAGTGTTATGATAACGGAAAGTGATAATGAAAGAGACGACGGTCATGCGCAAGTCTGGAACTAGAGATTGATGTGCGTTGAAATGAGCCGGCGGCGAGGAAGAAGGATAACGCGGAAATTTTCAAACCGTCAAGGAGGCTCCGGGAAATGCATTGACAGCAGAGCCCAAGCCTAGAGGAAAAATTTCTCATCCTCGGATTTAACGGTCTGAACTTTTTGAAGAGCACGAAATCGAAATGACCGAGGTTCCTGAATTCTGAGAACTAACATGTTTCAGGTGAGACTCGCTAAGGAGTTCAGGATGCTTTCGCTAAGGGTCGGCGAAAGATATTCAGGGGGTGGACGTCGGCCCAATGTTGCTTGGCAAGCAGTATTCGACTTTTTTCGTAGATAGAACGCCCGAAAGCGAAAGAGGACAGAGTGGCGACTTACCGCCAGGATGTTCAATCTATCGCACTCGAAGACTATCAAACCTAGCGGGCTTTGTCAAACGCTCACATTTCCCAATTTGGAGCTGCCTGCGAAAGCTTCTTGAACCCAAGTACCAGGCTTCTGTGTACGTAGTAACTGGGGCCCAAAAATCTTCTCTCCAATTTCGGAGACAGTGCTGGGACTCAATTTGCAAAAGGGAAGACGGGAATAAAAGGCTCGGGAAGAAACTCCGGTCCGTATACGTCAAATTCCAGTCTCCAACAGCGGAGCGCATTTCTTCAGAGCGTTAGTGTTGCGAAGATATTTATCATCAGCATGCCTTTTGCAGCGCAGCATTTCTTGGAGGGAGGCGGTCAGCGACACAGGGGCCCCAGTTGGCCTTGCAGCCCAGCGATGAGTCACCGCGACAATCATTTTGATTGCCTGCCAGGCACCGGTACCTCTGTATCACAGAGATGAATCAAAATGTAGGAAGTTGGAAATGGAGTCTGCATTCTGCGCGAGATGTCATGGGGATCTGCTGACAGGGATATCAAATGCCACGATGGATGCTCGTGCAGCTCGCATGCGCATGTGATTGATGTGCTTCCTGCACTGCATCGAAGGCCCAGTGCAGATTTCCAGACGTCGCCATGCAGATCGGCGTGCAGCATGCAGCCTGTGTTGGTTGTTGCGCAACGACGCTCGACAGAGCATCGTTATCGGCGGGGCGCAAGAGTGATGAATTGGGGTCAGATTCTGAACTCGCGTTCCTGTGCCTGTTTGTGCGACTCAGCATGCCCTACTTTGGCGACTGGGAATAAGCCGGGTAGCCAGACAATAAAACAGCACTGCGCCAGTTGTCAGCATTCTAAATATCGCATTCGTATCAAAGGTGATCATGAGACCGAAAGCCAACAAAAAGGTACGAAAGTGTCTGCAAGCAGCAGCCAACCACACGTTACTCGCGTCGGGACGAAGCGTACCTTCGTTCAGTGGTGTATCTTCGCCAACGCAATGCAATAAGATGCAGGAAGAAACGACTGCGAATTGGGGCAGATGATCAAACTTGCAGGCCAATTAGACTATACCAACTCTGGAGTGCTGTGCATGTCGCTGGCTAGCCCTACAGCAAGGCGCGAGTCGCAGCCCGCAGGAAATGCCAGCCAAATCCTTCGATATCAGAGCATGATGATGCTATCTGTAGCCGGGACCCTTTCCGAGCCTATGTGGTGCGCCCATTGTCCTCATAGGACGCCCGCTCACAGGCACACCGATTAGATACACGAATAACGCATGCTGAGGTGAGACTAAGCGCGGCATACGCCTCTATAGGGCGGGGATACGATGCGGAATGGAAGTGGTGCAGTGTGCTAATCTGATAGACGGCTTACGGCTGACGTGACGGCGACGGGCTGTGCCTGGAGCGAGCGGGGCCTGAGTTGTGTAACGGTGGGGAGCAGGCCTCTCGGCTTTGGGCACGTCGTACGAAGTTGTTGCGCGGCCTTTTGTTCCACATGTGGATTGATAGGCACTTGGGGCCGTTTGGTGTGAGGTGAGGTGAGGTGATAGTGCTGCATTTGAGACGGTGAGGTTCCGCTGTGTATCGTGGAACACCGTTGGCTGGATACGCTAGCACGTCAATTTACCAAGCCCGGAAGGCGGGGTCCTCGCACAATGCTTCAACGTCATGTGGAACTCAGTACTGTCTGCGCAACAAGACGAAAGAATCGAGATCAACATTGCTCCCAGATGGCGTGTTTTAATTTCCCCTAGAGAATTCCTGCGACCATTGTGTGTAGATTGTTCCTGAGTCGCTTCGTCTTACTGAAACACGTCTTGGGATCCCTACCCACGAGCGAGGGGTCGGTGTAAGAGTCACGCGGCATGGGCGGCAATTGACGGACAAGAAGCGGCGAGAAAGAGCGCTGGGCGGTCGTGATGTGTTGTCCCACGTCACCATGGCAAGTTGGCCTGTGGACCAGTCGTGTCCGCTAGCAACCAAGTAAAATTCCAGGGAATAGAGGCCCATGCGCTGCGCGGATCGTGGTGCGGGCGATTGCCGGGCAGTGGATGGCTCATGGCAATAAAAGAATGTGATGGAGACAACAAGCGCTGATGAGCTCTCTTTGGTCGCACAATCATATTAATGGCAGTTTCAGATAGAAGAAGGGCGTGTGCAGGCAAGGTTCGATAATAGTCGAACGAGTGATTATTTGCTAGTAGACGAACATGTTGGGTATTCCGTTATCCCATGGCCATTGACGGCAACAACTCCAAAAATATACCCGGGCTCTCTAGTGTACAGTAAACCATGCCCATGTTCCGCGCCAGCTGATGCATAATAATAGGAAACAGGTAAAGAAATCGCTCAGTATTACAACGGGATGGAAGCGTGCATGCCAGAGACAGCACAAAGAAATGAGACTGCTGATTCCATCCACCCGAACCAGCGTGTGTTTGAGAACGAGCAAGACGTGACCGACGTTGAGTCAGAAAACGGGGCGGCAGATGCGGCAGGCAGTGCGATGGTGATTGGAGGCGCTGCTTATGCCGCGTGTCAGCAAGGCCCGACGCCCTGCAAAATAGTCGACGGCACAGCAGACAAGGCTGAGGCACCAACAGCACAACCAGGAATGCGAAGTCGATGATGTTGGCATCCAAGCACCAGGCGGGCTGCGTTATCCGGCGAAACTGGGACGGAAGGTGCAGCGGTAGGCGTGTGACAAGTCATAGATGTCGACAAGTAGCCCGGGTTGCCGCATGATGCGCGTTGAATCCTGATGCCCAGATCGGATCGTGGTGAAGGATGCAGCAGCTGCTGCTGTGCATGACTGCGGCACGCCAAACCTGCTGTGCCGCGCGACGTGCGTTGGCGGGTCGTGAGAAAACTAGGAGTAGAGTGGCGTAGTTGATAGTTCGGATAACAATAATGGTGGATGGATGGATGGATGGATGTGTGTTGGATATGGATGTTGATGGGATGCGCCCAGGCCAATTGCAGTGTGAGAGGACGAACGTGAATATGGGCCATGCAGATGGACCGAGTGGGTGTCTATTTGGAGGGAACCGGCGGGAGAGGGCGGGTTGGTGGTGGGCCCGGGCACGGAGGAAGGTTCTGAGATGCCATGGTGGACTCGCCGAAGAAGATAGCCATTGGAGGTGTGCGGGTGGGTTGAGCGAAGCTTGGAGTAGTTATGAGAGCTGTGGCGACGAGTAGTCTGGTAGGCGGAAGGCGGAAGGCGAAAGGCGGAAGGCGGAAGGCGAAAGGCGGAAGGCGGGTAGGCTGGTTGAGGTGTGGATGGCGGACAGTGACTTATAGTGGCAAGTATTAGGATGTGGAACGAGTCAAGTATCTGCTGGAGGGTGATGAAACGGAGGGCCAGGGCAGCGGGGGATGGGAGTATTTATGTTTGTGCTCTGATTGCCAAAGGGACCAAAAAGTCGGTCAGCCTACGTGCCTTTTGACGATGGTCGAATAAAGCTGGGCACGGCAGGCATGGTGGCCATGGCCAAAGCGGTGAGCTGAGGCGTTGGGCTGCTCGAGAAAAAGGAGTGAAGAGCTCGGACGGCGTGGTCAAAACTGGGTCACCCTGACCCGTGCATGAGCCAGAAACATCGCTCATCCCGGTCAAATATCAGCGCAGATTGGAAGAAACACGGAGGCGTCTTCTCCTCTTGCCGTTTCATCGCCCTCGTGACTGTGTGACGATCGTGTTGATCCAGTCCCGTCGCATTCCTGATTCTGACATCACTGGCCTCAGCGACCATGGCGCCGATATATCGCCTTGCTTAGTACCTAGGGCATCGTCGCAGCATATCATGCTATGTACCTAGCAGTGCAAATGGCTCGGCGCAGTGCAGCCACCCTAGCCACTCCCCTTTCCAGCCTTTCCAGGCCCAAACCCGTCCTCCAGCCTGGCCTGGGACCGTTTGCGTGAAGGCGGCTCCAGGAACGAGCAGGGGAGTGGCGTCAAAGACTGGAACCTGACACGGCGACAGCCACCGGCCAGCCTCAGACGACGACGAGCCTGCGTCTGTGACGAATCTTGTCGTGCAATTTGCGACTTTGGGCCTGGTGGCTCCACTCTCAGATGCCTCAGCGATCTGCGCCAGGGCGTCTTCTCCCGTCCTTCCATCAGGCTTCCATTTTCGAGCTCCTCGTCCGGTCTCCACCATCCATCTCCCCTTGTGCTGCGAGCGCCGGCGGTGAGTTTGAGGGCATGCCTGCCTCAGCTGGTGTCCCGGAGACGTGCATCAGGGTGCTGGGTTTACCTGCGGGCAGACAGGCGGGCGGGCAGGCAGGCAGGCCAGCAGGCAGGCTGAGGAGCAGGCAAGGCCAGGTAGTAATGATTATTTTTGTCTTTCTGATTGCCCTCCTCGTGCGACTCGTATTCACCCCTGCGGGACATGCCCACTTGATGAGCGGGTCGCGTGGCAGCCGTAAAGAAGTCAAGATGCAAAGCCTGCTCCCTGCAGCCATCCCGCCGACCTCACCTGGCTGACAGCTGCTTTGCTTTTGCAGTGTCGACGTCGCCGGCTATTCCGGAGAGACAGCAGCTGGGGAGGGCGAGCGCGCTGCCCAATGGCCGACGAAAGGCAATGATGGCGCCGACGGGGGTGTCCGGAGCAGCGGCGCAACTGCAACCTCCCCAATTCCCACAGCGCGGGTGGAGCAGCGGTGGGAGCAGCTGAGCTCGGCCACCACGTGGAAGCATGGATCGCCTGCGAAACTTTGGGGGGAGAGGAGGGGGGGGCGCTGGCCTACGTGCTACAGTAGCAGAAGTTGCTTTTCCCGCCGTCGTTGCGCAATTGTTTCTCTCCTGTCCCCTGCACGCGTCAATCTTAAAATTTTCAGAGGCACACACTGCGAAGACGCTCTGCCATCTGGCTTTCCACGGCCCCTTTTCCTCGAGGTGCTTGCGCTTCCATCGACGCCCTTTGCGATCGACTGCAAAACCCTGGAATGCGAAAGGATCGAATTTAAATCTATTTATGCGCGAGCTATCTACGTATACGTAGGTACCACATCGGATCTTCAGGGGCCGCGTGACGTCGACTTCGACGTCAAAGCGCAATTGCACACCAATTTTTTTTTTTCTTTTCACCACACAACTTCTCCCTTCCCCCTCCCCGGCGTCACCGTCACCGGCAGTTGCGTTGAGGGCGAACAATGGGTCCTTGTCGTCCAGTTCATGCACCCCATTATTTGCCCGTCTCAGGAGGGTGGGGTGGTACTTGCTCAACTGGCGACGACGCAACTTAATCTGTCTGCAACGTCGAGCACCATCGCACAACTCAGACCCCGTTTGCAAGTCCATGACCCGACAGTCCGGAATATGGGGAGTGAGGTGACGCTTGGCGCCGACTTTGCTTGCGCGTCTGTCGCCGGCCCCAGGCCTCGGTCTCCTCCTCACCCAATTACTCACGCCTCTTTCTGTCTGAGCAGTAGAGCAGCTCGACCTCTGCTCACTCGGAGAAGCTCGGTGACCGGCAGCGTCGCCCTCCGTCGTACTGCGAGCTGTTGCTTGCTTGAACACCGCATCCGCTCCCCCGGTGTCGCGCGTGCGACCAGCCATCAGTCGCACTGCCACCCCGTCAATAGTAGTGAATCCCACCACACCACCACTCCACCGTATATCTGTCGCTCTGGGCACAATCGCCTGCCCAAAAGAGACCCTCCATGGGGTTATCCGAGACACGTCCTGTATTCTGCCACCCAAGCTGTCATAAACAGGTACCCGCAATGCAGGTACGCGAGTGGTCCCACTCGGTGCCGCCTCATAATTCCACAGCCGTGAATGTGGCTTGCGTCTACCCTGAAAGCCAAGCCATGCCCACCACAGAATGGACGCCACAATAATAAACCACCCCGGCCTTCCCGAGACCCGCACACCACCTCGTTGTGGGTGTCACACTCGTCACATTCGGCGCGGGAGTGCATGCACCGAGAGAGATGGGATGAGACAACCTTCATCGAGATGGTGGTCGCAGCCGTCTGCACACACACACGCATATATTACACGCCATTTGGGATTTGGGAGGCGAACCGATGCACAAAGCATGTGTATATTTTTGATTACTCGTGAACGACGACTGCAATGGCAGAATGGACCGACTGCCTCCAGGAATACCGATTCTGAGATGCCGACGAACTCGCGTCCATCCTCGACTCTCTCCTCGTCGCATCAGGCTCCCAAACAAGGCCAGACAACCATCAACTCAGCTGTCTGATATTGGAAAATGGTGCATGAAGCCTCGTCGAAGCATTGCCCTCGCTGAGGACCGCGCACCGCACCGAGCAATCGGTATTGCCAGTGCGTCCCAGTGCGTCCCACGTGGGAAGTAAGCAAGACATGACCACCACGAACATGGAGGCGACGTCTGGAGCGACCGGTTATTTTTAACTCGTCAAAGCCATCGTATCAAGCCTCACATGATGCAAGCATATCAACATGCCTATTTCAGACTATATGCTGCATTGCGCGCGGGGTCCGGAAACATTGTGTCTTCGTGAGCGCATGCTCGTTTTCATCCATCATCTTCGTCTCCCTCGCCCGCCGCTTGCGTCGAGACCCAATTCTCCAACATAGCCCCGCTTCCACTTGCTGCATTTCTCGAGCCCTTGCGCTTTACCACTAAGCAGAGTATGCGCCCATATATGCTGAAACCGTCGTAGGATGTGTTGATCCCCAGCTTTTTCTTATCGTCCTCCAGTTCTGACCCATCATCGCCTTGATCTACACCACTAACACTTGGTTCATATGTCTTCGCCCGCTTTGTTGAGGGAGCTGATTCGCATCTAAACGAATCATCGGTATCGCTTGCGTCGCTTACAGCTACTGCAGCCTGACTTGCGTCTCTTACAGGTACTGCAGCTTGACTTGCGTCTCTCCTTCTGCGTTTATTCCGGGTTGATCGCCTGGCCTGACTCTGGTCTCCGCCAGCCTCCGGAATGTCGCCCAGGATAATGGCCTCGTTATCGTCCTCCTCTCTGATGATAATGGGTTCCCCTGTATCTTCTGCAATCACCATAGGCTGCTCACTAGTCCCTGTCGTCAGCCAGTTGGTGAGCTTGCCCGAGTTGCTCTGAATGCGGGGCTTGTCCTGGACAATCTTTTGTTTCGTCAACACTGAGTGCCGGGATGAGAGCTCGGTCAAGAATACCGACACCTCAAAATCATCTATTCGGCGTCAGCAGTCTGAGTAAGATTCATGTCGCACCAAAACTGAATGTCTTCGTTTAATTAATAGAACATCTTGGCTGCCTCGAGAGAAGCCCATGACAACGGAATGCCATGCAAACTCACCCTCAACAACAACATCCTTGACTCCCCTCTTCCTCGCCTTGGAGCCCCCCCTGCCCGTTGCCCTTTCGTTTTCTTCTCGCAGCTTTGGAAGCACTAGCGGACGTACGGCGTGGATGACGCGTGGAAGGGCTGGATCATCACGTCTCAGAAGCCACCCTTCAGAGTCAGACGGCCGGTCGAGATAGATGCGGACCTCCAAGACAGAGTGCTTCGTAATTCTCAGGTATCGTCTAAGTGGGGCCATTCTCCATAGCACATGGCGAGGTGCATACGTGTGCGGTTGAGTTCCGAGGTGCGTGTTGCACGATTGAGGGAACGGAACAGCGAGGTAGCGATGAGCGCGGTCACGTGCTAGCGTCATGCGGGCCAAGAAAAGCATTCAGGCTCCGAACCTCAGACAGCGCACCCCTCCAATATTTCAGCCACTGAGCAACTCGTGCGATTGAGACGACAAAACACGACTAAAGCATGGTGCTAGAGCTACACGTGTGGGGTCCGGCTTTTGGACTGCCGTCTATTGATGCAGAGTGCATAGCGACGATAGCATATTTCAATCGCATTGTCCCGAGAACAAAATGGGTTCTCGTTGCCGACCACGACACATCTATTAGTCCTCGAGGTAGGCACATCAAATCAGCCTCTTTACTTATCTCCTGACATCTCTGCGCAGATGGATTTCCTGTCTTGCTCGACGGCGTCACTAGAGCTACTGGATTCGCCAGCATCATCTCACATCTTCGAACTCAGTACAGTAGAGCATACGACCTTGACGATGACCTGTCCGACCAGCAACAGACTAATCGAATTGCGTAAGCATTCGGAAACCGCTCCCGCTAATGTTGCATTGAGCTAATTAATACGACCAGGTTTCTAGCATTCCTAGAATCAACCGCCAATCCTCTACTTGACCTATCCCTCTATATTTCCTCCGAGAACTACAATACTACCACGTCCTCTGCGTATACTGCAATCCTACCATGGTACACCAACTACATAATCCCACCCAAACGTCGAGATTTGGCCAGAGCGCGGACAGCTCACCTCGGTCTCAGCAGCTTGGACGTGACTGCAGCCGGTGATGAGAGAACTGGCCCTGGGAGTGGCACTGCATCGTCGGAGTTCGAGGCTGCGAAAAGAGCCGCCGGAATACAATCAGGAGACCGGATAGCACAACCTAAAGTCCTCAGCATGGGCCGCGGAAAAGGCATCGGAGGCCTCCTCGGCTCTCCCATCTACGCCGCAAGATTTAAGTTAGATGCTTTATCAAACGAAGTACTAGGGCCATTGTCTGATCTGTTAGGGAAAAAGGACTATCTTTTCAAAGGGGACAAGCCCTCGAGTCTAGATTGCCTCGCTTTTGGTTATTTGGCCTTGATGCTCTATCCATCACTACCGCAGGCGTGGCTTGCGGAAGCCATTCAAACGAGGTATCCCCGTCTTCTCAAATACATACGTCGCTTGCGGGAAGAACTGCTAGGCCGCCAGGAAGTCAACCCAGCAGACGTATGGAATATCACCTCCGACGACGTAGAAATCAAAGCGACCGGTCTGCCATGGCAACCTAGGCCATCGCCATCGCTGTCCACAGCTATGATTGCGACACGAGAGTTACTAAGTAACCTCCCACTTCTGTCCAAGATTCTACATCGGGACGCGGTAATACAAAAGACGGATACTAGGAAAATATCGCGGAAAGTTTCATCATCTCTTCCTTCGCCTCTGCTTCTCAACGGCCTCATCGCCATCTCATCGGCGACAACTGTAGCGCTGGTAGGGATGGCTTTTCACGTCCGACGCTATCCGCGTGAGGGCGAGTTGATATTCTGGGCTCTACGGCCAAGCACGGGATTTGGAGAAGCTGGAGATATTCTCAGTGCCTTGGGTCAGCTCCCAAGGGGCGCTGCTAGATTTTAGGCGATGGAAGCGGCGTCATACATAGAGATACCCAATGCATTTCACTTGTCCGAGCGGTCCCTACGCAAAGTCCTTCTGGCACTAAATTGTGGTGTTTGAAGTGCATCGTTGACTGACGTGCGCAGAGGTGCTTTTGGCAGATGTGACAGGGATCGAATGATGCTTTGCTGGTTGCATTGGGCTGTCCATTCGCAGGACGCAACAGTCGTCCAGCAGGACTGGAGTGAGCACAACAACGTCAGAACATACGATGGACGCAGCCACAGCGGCACCCAATATTGGCCAAGTATCCAGGCTTCCCCAAACAGGCTAGGGAACTGGTTGATGTCGCAACGCAAGCCTCGCGCAAGTGATTGAATCATTGTTTACAGGCATGCGATGGTTAGGAGGAAAAAGTTGGTCCAAAGGAGCGCCACTAGGTGTTGGGGCGTACCGATTGGGCACTTGTGGAGGCCGCAAAGGGACTGAGCGCGTGCGTACGGCAGTGATATGCGTCGTTCGGTGGAGATAGGATCGCCTAGCCCCCAACCCAACTACGTCATCAGCCCTGCGTCATTGAAGGTTGCAAACAAAACGTCTGCCCACCTCGACTGCGGCGTCCCTCACAGCATCACCCGCAACCCACACTCTCAGCACCACACAGCAGTACACAACGCCTCATTGCAAACTCCACACTCCACTACACATTCAAGATGCATCGGACGTATTCTATGTAATTATATCTTTTGCAGCAGCAACTGATTTGGGTGCTGATAGTTTCGCAGGAGACAGTCGCGCGCCCCGACGGCGTCGCAAATCCAGAACCCACCCCCGCCGTCCTCGTCAACGAAGGCGGGACGCTTCTTCGGACGAAGCAACATTGGTCCGTATCTCTGCAGTATTCCAGCCATGATCGAGACTGACCCATTCTTCTTGCAGGCCACACCTTCCGCGCGAAGGCTGCAGGCGCCTATGGACCTGATCTCGCTAAGAAGCTGTCACAGCTGGTCAAGATGGAAAAGAACGTCATGCGCAGCATGGAACTAGTGAGCAGGGAAAGAATGGAAGTAGCTGTAAGTCTTTACGTCACCGATAGGATGCTTTGGATCGTGGCTGACGAGCTCTTGTAGCAACAACTGTCCATCTGGGGCGAGGCCTGTGACGACGACGTCTCGGATGTCACGGACAAGCTCGGCGTGCTGATCTATGAGATTGGTGAGCTCGAGGACCAATATGTGGACCGCTACGACCAGTACCGAGTCACGATCAAGAGCATCCGCAACATCGAGGCTTCAGTCCAGCCCAGCCGTGATCGTACGTTACCCCTCCCCCGCACCGCTTGGCCCAAGCTTACAAGTGTACAGGCAAGCAGAAGATCACCGATCAGATCGCACAGTTGAAGTACAAGGAGCCCAACTCTCCCAAGATTGTCGTTCTCGAGCAGGAACTCGTGCGCGCCGAGGCCGAGTCGCTGGTCGCCGAAGCCCAACTGTCCAACATCACTCGCGAGAAGCTAAAGGCTGCGTTCACATACCAGTTCGATGCTATGCGCGAGCACTGCGAAAAGCTGGCTATCATTGCTGGCTACGGAAAGCATCTTCTCGAGCTGGTCGACGACACTCCCGTCACTCCTGGAGAGACCAGGAACGCGTATGATGGATATGAGGCTAGCAAGGCGTATGTACATCCTCGGCCCTAAAGGAACCATGACTAACGCAATCGATAGTATCATCCAAGACTGCGAAGACGCCCTCACAAACTGGGTCCAGCAAAACGCCTCGGTAACCTCTAAACTGTCCACCCGCGCCCGCACTCTCTCCCAACGCCGTCGCAACCAAGTCCGCCACCAGGGCGAGGGCGTCGACCTCTCGCACCAGGACCAGCCCCTCGATAACCGCGAGTCTGGTCTGTGGATCCCAGCCTCAGAGCACCAAGGCAATGGATACGAAGAAGACGTCGAGGACGAGGACGCCCCATCTACCATTGGCACCGAAACACGGGGCCGTGAGGAGGAGAGGCCAGTTGCTGCTTGATAGATAGGCTAGCCTCTGTGCTTAGTGCTCCACTCCTCCTCTGATGGTGTGGCTCCTGCAGACGACGACGTATACCCCCATGGAGCGGCGTGCGCCATTGAAAGGGTTGGTGTTGGATGGTTCATAGTCTGCTTCCCTTCTTCCTGCCCGCCTGTCAGCTTTCCGACGTTTGTTGGCGCTCGGTGCACACATATTCTTATCTCGATTCAATACCTTTTCCTTACGACGTGATGCTTGAATGTAAAAGGGATGGGGGATAGTCATTAAGCGAATCCAATCTGTGTTCTTCATTCATCATTTGCCTCGATGGCGTATCCTTGCTTCGTCGTGACGAAATCTCCCATTCCGCCTGTAAGCAGGATGGCCATGTAGGATTACGTGGAGGCAAGTGAAGAATCCATAACGCGAAAAGGAACACTTGCAATATGACATTGCTCCAGGACGGCGAGCTGAAAATTCACCAGCGACCCCTATGCTTCAAAAAAAAAAAAAAATCAATTGTCTCACACGCATGCATGGATCATGTCTACCGCTATCATGTCACCCAATGTTTCTTGTGCATAGCTCCTTTTTGTCTACTTTTGTTTCCAATGTTTCATCCGTTTCTCGGCACACAAGGGGTCCGCCACGTGAAAGAAGCACGGTGACAGGAAGATCATCTATAATTAAAGCTATCTCTCTCCTCTTACTAGAGTTCTACGGACTTCACTTAAAACAGAGCGCCTTCAAGCACAGCCTCTTCAATATGTTCTAGTAAACCGAGAACGCCGTCCCTAAACCCCCTCTCGCCCCATTCTACAATGCACGCTATTGTTCGCATAAATTTCCTTGCATCTCCATGCCGCGTCGTCCTCCAGGCGCGGTGGCACGTCATGTGGTATGCCGCGTCGACTTGATAGTGCACCTATATCTCGTGCAGGATACCAAGGTCGGCGAAAGGACGGAACACTACGTTGGCGGGTTCTCTTTCTCTTGTGGTAGGTTTTGTTTGACGAAGCCGCAATATTTTGGCTCAGCTACCTTCCACCCCGTGACAGATTCAATATCCTCTACCACCAGATCCATCGGTATCATATATGACAATAGTGTAGATGGGTGGGTGCAAAATGCAAGTCCGGCGATCAAAGCCTCTTTCTTGTCTTCTTCGTCTCGTGTTTCTGCAGAGGTAGAGGTCGAGGCCGGCATGAGCTTCGCGACAGTCTCATCAGGCCTAGCACGATCCTCGTCTAAACCTTTGTCTCTCATTTCTCATCTTTTTCTCCGCTATGGTGGTGTCCTGAGGATTCAACAATATCAGACTTCCAGAATCTCCAGGCCATATGAAGTCGCTGACCCTATCGACTTCTGGCTGATCAAGAATCATAGCATGGCAGCGAAATGGAGGAATCCCCCCTGGGCCTCTTTGTGCAACTGTCACCCCATGCTTAGGCTCTAGTACACGAACTTGTTGAGCAGACTGTGTTGCGGAGATCCATCCAATCGTAGCACCTGTCGTCCTCCCCTTCTTGAAGACACGGTACGCTTTGTCGGGATAAATGCTGCAATATCCCGTCACCTCTCTGACTCCGATAGAGGTATTGCCGTGGAAAATGTTGCTAGCAGGCCGTCCTTCAATTCTCGTCAGACACCAGTCCATAGCATATTCTTCTTCATGCTTGTTTGGAACTGAGCGAATGCCTGAGCTCGCAAACACTTCGCCAACGTTCAAATCGAAGTTTTCAGCGAATTTCAGGGCCTCTTCTAACTCCTGAACAGTCGTCTCAAAGTTGCAGCTGCTGTAATTTTTGAAGAACGAAACGCGATCTTTCAGGTCCGCGACGTATGCATCACGATCAGAGCGGCTCGGAGAATCAACTTTGATGGGGTCTGCGAACTTGGTGAAAGGGCCTTCACCCTCAAGCTCCTTAGCGAGGACATGGTGGTTCGTGATTCCGACCCGGAGTTCGTCGGTACCGTCCAGTTTCTGTAAGCGCATAGTTCCTCCAAGTGTCCCGGTCTCAACATCTCCGCTCCTACCACACGATGCGCCGAGTAGTATTGCGCTGGTCATGAAAGAATCGGCCAGTGAGGTGGAGTTGGCGGCGGCGGCTAAGCGAACTTCATCGAGATACAGCAACTCAACCTGTATCTCGGGGAATTGAGCTACCCGATGTCTCACCGCAGGCAAAATATCGTCCCACCAGTGCTGTTCATCAGCATCGCGCGCACTGATGAGAATTGTAGGTTGGCTGTTCCCAATCACCTCGATGTTTTCTCGATACACCATATCGATGCATATCCATTCCCCGCCATAGCCATCTATAATAGTATAAATGTCAGGTAGAAGCACCTTGTTCCACTGATAGATATCAGTTGCAAATGGGTAGTGCCTCAAATATCCTTCAAGAGCACCAGCAAGGATTTCGATCGCAGGGTGTATATTTTCCTTGTTCAGATACTCTCGAATTTGTTGAACAGCCTTTGGCCACGTGATATCGCTTTCAGGTTTGAAGTCTGCTTGGGTTCTGATAGTAATGTGTTTGTCGTGGATCTCATTGTGGAAGCGATATTCGACATCTGTTGACCTTGGGGTAATTTCATTTCGATCGAGGATTTCCTCAATACGCTCTAGGTGGATATTCCAAAGTAGCTTTGCACTAAAGGAGAGGGGCTTCGTGTTTACCGGCAGGGTAGGAAGAATTGGTGAACCAACGCGGTACTTAGTTCTCGTATCCATGACAGCAGCCATGTTGGCGTTATCGTTGCTGTGAGTGTGAGCGTCGAACTGATCGTCAATGTGAGGGAGAGCGTCAAACCGATCGTCAAGCTGCGTCGCCGATGAGCTTTTGTAGGATTTGGGCCCTCCTCCACGCTTCTTCGGTCAGCAGGCCGATTAGCGTCCAGAGGATTAGCGGGTGGCCTCACCTCAGCCTATGGTACTGGACCGCCGCCTGCTCGTCGTCGCCCAAGACTGGTTTTCTAGGCACTGGAATGTGTTGGGCAGTTCTGTGGATGAAATGTGTTGGTTAGTTCTGTGGATGCACAAGGCATGAAATCTTACCGGACGAACCTTCCGTGAATGAGCACTGGCGACTTCCACGCAATCACTACCGTGCACTCACCGCCTCAACTACCAAACGCAACCTGCACTAGTGACTTTCAAGCAATCACTACCGTTTGCCCTGATCGACTCAACCACTAAATGCAACCGCGGTTCGACGAGAGCACGGTCCAGGAAACAAACAGGACCTAAAATTCGGCCGACAACGCTTTCCCTCCTCACTCCTTCATTGTTTCCAATGTTTCATCTGTTTCTCGGCAAACAAGGGGTCGGCCACGTGCAACAAGTACTTCTGTGGTATGCCTGCTGTTCTATCCACCTGCCATCCTCCCCAACTAGATTCGTAATTATAGGCTAACACTACCGCCGAGCGTGGAGCGTGTCTATTCCCATCTCCCCAGCCAACCCAACATTTTGTAAACAGTATGTCAAGAGTATTCGTTGTGCCCAACGCTGCATCTGTATATGCTAGAGGGGCGTCCGTGGTGGAGGCAATCCAGAGGCCATCTATTCTTACCGGCTACTTCGCACTTTCAGCTCAAGTCCCGCCAGTGAAGAAGGCTCGTCGTTTCTCGCGACCGTTGTCTGTCGTGCTCGCGCCGGATTTCGGACGGCCCCTTTTCCGTCTCGCGGGCGCTGGTTTGCTCGAGGTGGCCGCTTGCGGTTTCTCGGTTGGCAGGGGCGGCGCAGGTGTGGTGGATTTGATGGCTTCCTTGATGGTTTGTCGAGAGAGGCAGAAGTCGATGTGCGAGTTGAAAGACTTGTCGTCGGGGGGTTGTGGCAGGGTGCAGATGGGACAGGGCCACTTTTCGGGTTCTTGATCGGGTGCGGGTTCTTCGTCTGGAGCCCTTTCCGTGATAGTGAAATCTTTCTGCTCCTCGTGTTCTTGACTAAGCTTCTCCAGCTCGTTCATCTCCTCGTCGCGTTCCTGGCGTGCGGCTTCTTCAAACTCCGCCTCGGGCCACACTTCCCACCCATCGTTACTGCTGAGTTTACTAGAAGTGCTTAGCTTGTTGGACGATGCGAGTCTTTGGCGGCCGAAGAAGTCAATCTCGGGTTTCTTCAAGCTGACAATATGCGTCACCCTCAGTCCCATCAGTCGAAGCTTCATGCTTGGGATCTCCTTCATCAGCTTCTCTAGCATAGGCAACCCGTACTTGTACAGATCATCGGCGAGGTGGATAGCGAATGGCGGCGTCATTTGCCTCGTGTAGACCTCGTAAGTATGAAGTTTGATCTTGATGCAAAGCGTCCGGCCCTTGAACCCTGTTCGCTTCAGATCACCTTCGAGCTCGTCCGCTATGTGTCGCAGTTTCTCACGAAGTTCGGTGGGCGAGCTCATCTCCCGGAACGTGGATTCAGTACCCACGCTTTTGCGCTCGTAGTCCTCGGCTGGTTGGATGTTGGTGCGCCCCAGACCCAGATAGCATTGCATGAGGAACTGGAAGGCCTTTTGGCCGAATAGCTGAGAGAGGTACGCGCGATGGGCGTAGATGTCTCCACAGGTTTTGATGCCGACGGCGTCCAGCTCTCGTTCGAATACTCTGCCTATGCCGTTGACCTTTCGGCACGGCAATGTCTTCATGAAGTCCATGATTGTTTGTCTATCGCTCGCGATACGGAACTGGCCATTGGGTTTGTTCTGATTGCTTGCAATTTTTGCGAGTTTCGCATTGGCAGCGATGCCTGCTGAGACGGTGACCTTGGTCTTCTCGTGCACTTCTGCACGCATTTGGCGCACGGCTTCCTCGGGCGTCAGGCGGTGCTCCTCACAGTACTGGGTAAGATTCAAGTATGCCTCGTCTACGCTGGCACTCTCGTAGCGGGGGTCATACTCTGCCAGTATCGCCCGGATCTCCTGCGCCTTGGCGGAGTACTTTTCAAAGTTGAGGGGCAGGCAGATGAGCTGTGGACATAGCTTCATTGCCACAAAGCCAGCCATTCCGGAGCGGCATCCGAACTTGCGAGCGTGGTAGTTGCATGTCGTCAGGACTCCTTTGCCCACAGCCATCGGGACGTCCTTGAGCTCCGGCCTGTCCAGCTCTTCCACTGCGGCGTAGAAGGCATCGCAGTCCATATGCACGATGACCTGGCTCAGGTCCCTCCCCAGTTCCAGCTCCGCAACATAGTCGTCGGCCCTGCGCAGATCCGAGCTCACGTCGAGCCTCTCCAACTGGCGCTTTCGGGCGAGGATCTTGCTGATCTTGTCGGTGAGGCTCTTGTCCCTGGTCTCTTCGTTGTTGAAGAACTTGCTCCCCTTGGACGCATTGTATATGATCTCGGACACCTTGGACTGGTCGACGCTGTCTTGTCCAGCCTTGGTGAGGGAGGGCCCGAGCAGCGAGTACTTGAGCGAGTGGTGCACGGGAGCGTCGGAGGCATTATGGCGCTCGGCGGCAGCCATGGCGGTGGGTGTGGCGGCAGCTTGCAGAGGCGCATCGTGTGCGGGCAGGTGCGGTGAATGGGCCGCGCCCGTGACTCTGCCATTCATGGCGGTGCAGCAGGACGCGCCTGGCGGTGGATGACGCGCCGGGCTTCATTAAAGCGCACCGCGCACTAGGCCGCAACGGGCGGGACGAGCCTCTACTGCTACGAACCTCCAAGATGGCAATCCCCAGTCCCTCACGCACCCCTTCGACCGCCGCCGCGAAGACGCCCTCGCCCCTCCGCCCTCGCCAATCGCCCCGGCCATGGCCCCAACGGCCTCGTAAAGCGGGGCGCGCCTCTTTTTGCACGCTTGCCGGCTCGTGTGTTGTGTGTCAACACACCGCCATTCTTCGCCCTTCACCCCCGAGCAACAACTCACTGCCGCCGCCCTCGAGCATGCCCGCCCCCCAAACACGCCGCCCAGTCCTCGAGTACCCCAGACCTCGCCGCGGACCATGCCAGTCGACCGCGTGAATGCCAACAATGGGCGGCCTCTGAAGCCCACACTGGCAAGCACCCGCACCGCGAAGACGCCCGTCACGCCCCGCCTCGCACCCTCGGTCGCCTCGGTCGCCAGCGCCCAGGCTGCCCGCACCGTACGCAGCAATGTGGGGAGCACGCCCCGACCCAATCCAGCCGCCCCGGACGACCTCTCGACGCCTGTCAAAACCTTCCTTAACCACAACATCACCCCACGCTCCTCGTCGCGGAAGTCTCGCGTCGGCACCGTCAGTCCTCTATCCACGCCGAATGCCACGCCTTCTAGCACCCCGAGTAGCTCGCGTCCGCCGTCCACGATCGATTTCGGGCAGCGAGATCCGGGCAACGGCTATGGTGGACTGGGACTCAATGGCTGGAATGGACCCCGGGTCGCAGTGGGAGCGATCAATTTCAATACCACGCCCACACCGAAGCCAGGGACCCCCAGTGCCTTCAAGCACCCGGCGCCCGAGGTTGGTGGAACACGAGGAAGCGCTCCCATGTTTTTCCATGCCTCTGAAGTCCGGCCACAGGAGACAGCACCGCCCCCGAAGAAAGCACCAGCTTTTTTCTATGTGAATGGCCAGCAGGACGAGACCTCACGTTCTTCTTCTGAAGCAGCTCCCTCTCCACCCTTGTCATCCGTAGGAAGGTCTCAACCCGACAGTAAATTCTTCCATGCGGACTCGATACAAGAAACCAGGGGCGCCTCCCCAATTCTCCCTCAACCCGTTTCCGCATCGCCAGAACCATGGCCCAACATGCCCCCTGCACAACAGAGCCTACCGTCCCATCAACCCCCGTCCCCTACCAAGGAAAACATTCATCTCTCGTACAGAAAGGGAGCATCCCAAGTCATTCGCCCAAGCCTTCACAGGGGTCCATCCGCCTTGTCCACCATATCCGGGCCGCATGCCTCCAACGTCAGTTTCGATTCTACAAGGAGAAGATCGAGTGCTGCGTCATCTGTTCGTTTTGGTCACAGCAAAAGTGCTAGTCTCTCTTCAATCGATTCCGTAACCTCGCTGAAGAAGTTGACATCAAACGATATGCCTCAGATTGCTGCCAGTCCGCTGCAGAATGAAAGAAGAGCTGTCAGTAACGGCTCAACGCCCGAGGTCGTAGCATCCACACCTAGTCTACAAACCGAAGCGCTGTCGCTGTCACTGTCCGGTCTACCTTCTCCAGGGCTTCAAAGTCCTGCTAAAACATCCAACGAGCCAAGCGTTCTCGAGCGAATGAACGAGCTAGCGGCCAACGCCAGACGAGAACGCAAAGTACTTGATCTCGAAATAAGCAACTCCTCGCTGCTGGCCATCAACCGATCGCTCGAACGAGAAGTACGCAAGCAGAAAGCCGAGATACGACGATTTCGTCGGATGAGCCGAGCCGGCCGTTTCTCCATGGACACCATTGTCTCGGACCCAGAAGGTTTCTCTGCAATCGGAATCGATGCAATTGGCAATCTATCTGACATGTCCGAGGAAGAGCCAGAACAGGTGCAAGAGATGGATGGGCTGGAAGATGAAGATCCAGAATACAGCGACGAGTCTTCGTTTGATGAAGGCACCATGAGTCCTACCACCCTCGCCGCACGAGACGCCGCTCACCTCGAGAAGGACGAGAAACGGCTCCAACTCGATCTCTCCAAGCATCAAGAGCTCCTTCTGGATAGTCAAAAGATGAATCAGAGCCTGAAGCGATGTATGAACTGGACCGAAGAACTTATCAAAGAAGGCCAAAAGGCTCTCGCGTACCAAGTCCGCGTGAGCGATGTCAAGCTCGGAGGACGTGTTCTGGTCAAGGAAGAAGAAACCGAAATAGAGCACGAAGAAGAATCTAGAGGATTGCTAAGCCCCTGGACGCCTTCAATCCGAGCCATTGATCCCTTCGAAGCAACTTCATTACCGGGCTCAGAACGCACCGACCGAGACAGTGGGGTTGACCTGGACGGACTCAAGTCTCTGCCCGCTGAATTACGTGGATATATATCTCCCCTGGGGTCTCCTATGACCGAAACGCCTTCACGACCAAGGCTGTCACTAAAGGCAGAAGGCATGGACGCGACATACTAAAATCACACCCTCGGATCTCACTATCACCACTCACCTGTTTCCTTTGTCAATTTGTCATTTGTCATTTTCGTTCGTAACCTGCACTGGCGTTTTCTTTTTCGGGCCACGGAAAAGGGAATTGGTAATATGTACTTTTATACCCACTGCGGCGGCGCAACCGGCACTTCACGTTGAGTTCGATCTCGACGTCCTACGAATCTTTCCTTTGTTTTGACGATGGCGATAGATTGGCAGCGTCCACGTCATGTGGCTGGCTGAATTGGACTCGCGTCCGACTTACCATTCTTATTCGCTCTCTCTCTCTCTGTTTGTGTGTGTAATGTTTGAACACCTATTATGCTATAGTACCTGCGGGCAATTCATTTGCATCTTGGAGTCGTTAGTTTCGAAGGCCAGCTTTTGCGCGGATGAGGGCGGCTGTACTAGTATATCTGTCTCTGTCTCTCTGTGTGTGTGTCTGTATTTTTATGAGATACCCCCCGAATCTAAAGACTTTTGAAGCTCGACATTTGCAACCTCTCGATCCTTTGCTCGCAATCAAGATGGTGACGTGAGAATTCGTGACGCACAAGTTGCACATTTAAATCGTGATTATCACATCATGGCGTGATCGCGTGCATGGACGGTTCGGAGCAGGACATGACAGGTAGGACAAAAGCGCACATAACAACAACAACAACAACAACAACAACAACAATAACAACAACAGAGTCCAGGATGATCTTGGTCTCGTTTGCTCACACGTTTTGCACGCCCATCAGAGACAACCCCCTTGGCAGGGGCCCTCGACGCACGAAAGGCGCATGTTTCCGAGTTCGAACGCCGGGGACGGAGAGAATGCCGACGCGGTGTGGCATCTCGCAATTCATGTGAGTGGTTGGTTGTGTAGAGGGAGGGAACTCGGACGTCCGATGATCTGTAGAAAAATGGACGTGGCGAAAATTTTGGGGCCATGGAACCAAGGGCCAAGGGCCGAGCTCACTGTGCGATTGTTGAACTCGAAAGCAATATTTGGGTGTGATTATTTTGACTAGGTGACTGGTTTAGAGCATGCAACTCGCGCCATGAATCAAAACGTCCGAGGCCACAAGCACGGTTCCTAATCAAGAGAGCAAGAAGTGATGAATTTGATGCCATTTCACAATGCTCATGCAAGATGCACAAAGGACGACATCGAAAGAGCGCCTACCAAAAAAGAAAAGCCAAACCAACCAGTCGCTTAAATCTATCCAAAGATGAAATATTCACAGAATCATCCCTTCTATTAATTCCTCCAGAACGTTTCACGCAAATCATGAACCCGTAATCCTGAGCCGTTCCAATATCAGATCATCCATTTGTCTGTTAGATTGAGCTATTAGCTTTGGGTCCATGTGTTGCTCATGGACAATGTGTTTATGCCCATTTACCAAGGAGAGCCATGATGCCTGTTTGAATGGTCAGTGCAAGGTAATGAACGAAGAGAAATGAGGAATCGTACCAGCTCCAAGACACATGAGTGCGAAGGCACCCAGCAGCCTGCCGACGGGGCCCTTCTGCATGTACGGGCTAAACATGAACTCATGAGCCATGAGCTCAACCAACCCGGTGTATATCAAGATACCGGCGCTGATGGAGTCGAAAATTCCATTGACAATGAGCGTGGTCGCTGAGCCCGGTGGGTACGAGTTGCGAACGCCAAGGCCAACGGCGATGGCAATAGGGGTGGACAATCCATATCCAACACCAAGAATGTAGGCAGTCCATTGTTTACTCTTTGGCCACGGCACTGTGGCAAGACGAGAGCCAAGACCAAGGCCCTCAAAAGTCTGGTGGAAGACAAGTACGATGTAGAGGGTAACGAATTCGTCGCCAGAGACAGCAAGGGTTAGGCCAATGAAGATGGAATGGAAGATGACGCCGAACTCGAGAATGAAAATGGCAGTCATTTGAGCAGCATATGTCTCGGGAACGCTGCCATGTTCTTCCCAGTCTGCGTTGTCGACATGATCCCGCGCATGGCCGAGATGGTCCTCGCCGGGAGTGTGATGGTGGCCATGGCTTTCTGCGCTGGGATCGTATTTGTTTCGAGTCTCCAGACTGACCGAGTCTGTGTTTCCAACTTGCGGTGAGTGGCCATGACCATGGCCGTGCTCATGATCATGCTCTCCTCCGAAGTTCGCATAGCGCATTGTCATGAGTTCTAGAAAGAACATGAGGAAAATGGTCATAAGAGCAATCGCTTCCGGCCAAGGATACCCATCAGCGATAGGACCTGTAAGACATGGGTCTCCAAGGGCTTCGTTCGCTGGCGCAAGTAGCTGGAGCCATGTAAGTAGGCTTTGGAGAGCAAGCAGACACAATGACTCACGTGTATAAACGCAGTGGCAATGATGACGCCGGAGCCAAAGTACTTTGCGATGAAGAAAGCCCAGTCGGGCACTCCAAGCTCGCGATGTCGTTTTGCGAACACGGGAAAGACGGCGCCTATTGAACAGTCAGTATCTGGTGGGATTCTTGGGTGTGAAGTGACTCACCCAACGTCGACCCGATCAAGATGACGAATATGGCGGAGACGCGAAGGCCAATCCGTCCATCATAATCGTTGGAAGAACTGCAGGCGACTGGTTGCTCTTCGACACCTTCCTCAGCTTGGCGCACAAGGAGACGTACCAGGTCCACGGGTGTAGCCATCTTGGCTGTTGGAGTCGGGCAGTGGAGCTTGTTGGAGACGGAGGTGATCAGGGCCGATAGCACGGGTACGACTGGGGGTTTATCTGGCACTGGGACCGTGACGCAATCAACGATATGCAGGTGGGTGATGCAGGTTCTTTTCCCGTCTTGGTCGTCTGCGTCTGCGGTCTCGTCCTGTGCTGCGAGCAGCCAGTGGGTGTAACGAGGGGGGTTTTATTGCGCCCAGTGGCATAAATGAGAGCACCGTGATGGCGAGCTTGGTGGGGCTGAGCTTGGTGAGCTTGTTGGTGCTTGATGTGTGTACGGGCGGGTGCTGGGGCGAGGGCGAGGGCCAGGGCAGAATTGGCAGGAAGATTCCTCATCTAAGAGTACCATGATGTCCACCAGCTGTACGCTAGCAAAACGCCACGCCCGGGCGCACTCGGAGGCAGCTGAAGGAGGATGGGGGTTTGTTGAGTCGGCAGGAGGTCCTCTGGTGACATGGCCTTGCTCCTGTGTATTGAATCCATTGCTGTCCGCGGAGAGAATTGCACATGTTGGCATCAAGGCGGAGCGCACCGAACCGTGGAAGACTTGTGCTCTGGAGAGCGCAAGCGCAGCCAGCCTTGGCAGGTTTTGCAAAGGCGTGCGCCCCATTGGCTGCCTTTCCGTCGCAGCCGCACGCGGATGATTGGTGGATAGCGGGAGATAAGGACGAGGAGCGAGAAAACAGCAGCGACGACCAGCTCTTTCTTCTCCCATCCCGCAACGCCCCTCTGACCTCGTTCACTCTCGCTGGTCCGTCTCGTCGTTGTGCGCCGTCTCCTCTATCCGACTTTGCGTTCTCGTTGCGCTACGAGGTGGCATGTCGACATCTCATTGCGATACAGGGGGCTGGTTTCTCGAGTCCGCAGCCAGCGCGACGTCGTTCGTGTGCATCCGTCCACAATGACCGCTCAGGCACTGCTCCATCCCGTCCTCTTTCGGCAGCGTCCCGGAACGGCCTCCTGGCAATAGGGGAAAGATGGGAAAGATGGTGGCATTCGAAGACTAAATGCAGTCCTGGCTTCCCAGCCGGCGAGGGAGGCATCTGCCTCGTGCCTCGTGGACAGGACTGGTCCGGAATTTCGATACCCCGCCCCGGCACCCAGCTGGCGGACAAGAACCTTGGAAATTCGAAACAGCTCGTATTCAGTAGAGGGAAAGAGTCTGTGCGGGGTATACATACACATCATGTGCCGCCATGGGATTTCGGCACAATGCCATGGTCCAGCCTTAGATCGCCGTCGGTCCAAGATTCGAAGTCGCCCGGTTTTGCATTCCAGCAGAGGCTCAATATGTCTGCGAGGACACGGAGCGAACGGGATTGGCACCTTGGATACAGGCCGTGGCAGCCTGCGCCGACCTGGCTGTTCCCGTGCCTTTAGTGTCGTGCGTGCAGTGTGCTGCCGGCCACCAGGCCAGACGAAGCTCGATTGAAGTTCGATCCACCTCAGCCCGTCGACATCGGCCGGATCGGTAGCGCCTCGACCACGCTCGTGACGGTTTCATTGGACAGCCGCCTGAGGGGTTCGGAATCCAGTACGTCACCTTTGGCTCTGCACGAGCTTCCCCGCCTGCCAATTGAGATCGGAGACAGCTGACGACGAGGCAAATTACGTCTCGTTGCTGCCTCCGCTGCCTCCGCTGCCTCCGTTGCCTCCTCTTTAAAAGCTCGTTCCCTCTTCAGTCGCACCGCCCTTCATCTCCCATACACCATCAATTCTTCAGCCAACACCCGCATCAGCATCACCATGATCATCGATCCCGTCCAGGTCTTGAAGACGTCGGTTCGTCACGTCATTCCGACGGCCGTTCCTACCCATGTAGCTCCCATCCCCAGCGTCATCCCCGATCGACCTGAATTGCAATTCGCCGAGGACAGTGGCAAGAGGACACTATGGGTTGTCTTCGTGATCATGGTCATTGCCTCCGCAGCGTTTGCTGCCATGTCATGGAGAGTCCCAGTGGTAGGCCCATCGTCCGGTACAACAATAGTTCAAAGTCGTACTCACCAACTCTAGGCTAAACGCCTCTACCATGTCATCACTACTCTGATCGTCATTTTCGCATCCATCTCGTACTTCGCCATGGCCACCGGGCATGGTGTATCGGTCCACACCACTGTGATCCGCTCCCAGCACGAGCACGTTCCCGATACTTATCACGAGATCCAACGTCAGGTCTACTGGGCAAGATATGTTGACTGGGCCTTGACCACGCCTCTTCTTCTTCTCGACCTCAGTCTGCTCGCCGGTCTGAATGGAGCCCATATTACCATGGCCATTGTTGCGGACGTTATCATGATCTTGACTGGTCTTTTCGCTGCATTCGGTACCGAGGGAACTCCGCAAAAATGGGGTTGGTACACAATTGCCTGCGTCGCCTATCTCGTTGTTGTCTGGCACCTGGCTGTCAATGGACGTGCACAAGCACAAGCCAAGAGCCAAAACGTCGGCAAATTTTTCGTCGCTATCGCGGGCTTTACTCTCCTTGTTTGGACTGCCTACCCAATGTATGTGTCTCGAGTGCACCACTGACTGATTATACTAATGACTCACAGCGTCTGGGGTATCGCCGATGGTTCCCGTAAGATTTCTGTCGATTCCGAGATCATCGCCTACGCTGTTTTGGATCTACTCGCCAAGCCAGTCTTTGGTATTTGGCTTCTGGTCACTCATGCAAAGATACCAGAGACCAACATCGACCTTGGAGGATTCTGGTCCAACGGTCTTGGCAGGGAGGGCCTTCTCCGTCTCAATGATGACGATGGTGCATAATCGCCTCCATGGCACAAATCACAACGACAGGTTGTCGAAACCTAGTGGCTCAAATTGAACAAGTTCGAAGGTGGAAAAAGCTGCGTGGGCCTTCAAAATGTCCCACGGGGGTATTGATACTGATTCTGCAATGCCTTGATGGGTCTTGTTCTGGCATCTTGATGGTTTCCTTGGTACGAGTATACTACGTTGGCTTGATCATTAGATCATTCATACGTGTAGTAATGTTATCCTAAGTTCAATTAAAATGATTGTTGTATTTCACCTTTATCTCGGTTGCAGAATGCATTTTAGCAAAGTAGTTCGTTCCCCTGTCGCGATTTTGATTCAATTTCCTGCGCGTGGATTGTAAGGGATGCAATGAGAACATGTCACGTCCTCGCGTGGCAAGCATACCTACCATGAAAATCTGGAATGCCACATTTGGAATGGCCCCCCTCCCTGCCGTCTCCAGAACTCCTTCTCTACTTGAGATATCGCAAAGCACATATACTATAAAAGGCTAGCAGCGCATCTCTCGAGCTAGCATTGCTTGATCGCATCTCACCATAACCTTACGTTGACATGAAGTCTCCACCCATCGTCGCCATGGCGACGCTGTTCGCAGCAGTGTGAGTCTCCCTAACTACCTACCTGCTCTTCCATTGACAAGGTGCAGACTGTCCTGCGCCTTCGCAATCCCCGATTCGGATTCACGGTCAACGTGTATAATCGACATTTTCAAGCCGGCGCCCCTGCAAACCAACTGCACGTTCCTAGCGCATACTCGTACGAAAACCGTGCATACTGACTGCGGCGGCTGTGCGCTGCGAACACGACGGGTTGGGCTGGGATTAGTGCGTATTCTTCCTTGTCCAAGGCATAGCTCGCACGCCTTGTATCTACGCCCAACTTACATATACGCAGCCCTGTCGAACCGTCACCACGATTCCCGGAGTTGCGCACACAACTGTCACGGCCTGTGCTAGACAGATCACTCATGCTCATCATAAACCCACGCCTCGGGCTTCCTGCACCACACCCTCGCCGACACCGACGCCGACGCCGTGTATACACTGGGTACTAGCTCCTCAGGACACCTTGGACGCGACGGTTACGGTAGGGGGGCTGTGAAAGGACGCGGTCGATGTAGGGGAAGGAAGACTTGAAAAGATTGGTGATTGGTGTGTCTCTGGGGATTTTGGTTTTGGCTTTGGGGGCTTGGCTTGGATTGGGGAACGGCGGTGACGTCATCTAGGCACGAAGGCAGTTCGAGAAGCTCGGGCTCGAGGCAGAATTTCATGATATTACCTTGTAACGTTACAGTAGGATACAGTAGGATACAGTAGAATGCAGTAGAGAGGCGAGACTGCCCATATGTAATGTATTGATTGCAGGCGGCCGTTGCTCTGGTCACGCACGTTGCAGGGATGACGCCCCAAATGCGGGGCGGGCAGCTCCCTTGTCTTGTTTCTTGTCTCTCCACCCAGGTCATCCTCCCTCGGACGCAACGCAGCCTTCCACAACACTCGCACAACACTCTCACGACACTCCCACGACACTCTCACGACACTCTCACAACACTCTCACGATACCCCAGCATAAAGCAGCACCTCTCATCCCCTATTTCCACCTCCAGATCCACCCCATTCGCCATGACCACCGAGAACCGCATCGTCGACGAGACGCCCATCTCGCCCATCCGCCAGGGCGTCGAGCGCCGCAACAGCTTGGAGAAGCACCTGCAGCACCGGCCCGAGGCGCAGGACCTGAAGAATCGCCACATCCTGCTTGATACGAGCACGGCTCCGTAGGTGCTCCTCTCTTTCGTCCCAGAGTCGCAGTGGTCGTCCCACCAGCGTTTGACCACAACTCCAAGCAATAAGTGCTAACAACACCGTCGCTGTGCAGGGCTCTGCAGGCAAAAGCCCTCGAGCTAGAGCGACAGCGCGCAACCGACAACCTGAAGAAGGGCCTCGCCCACCGCCCCGACCGCGACACTTTGATCGAGCGCAACATCTTGCCCGACTCCGCTGCCGCGCCCGCGCTTCTCCAGAACCAGAAGGAACTCGAGCGCCACATGCGCGCCAACAGCCTCGAGACCAAACTCCAGGGCCGCCCTGATGCCGAAGAGCTCGTCAAGAAGGGCATCCTCGACGAGGAGGAGAACCCGCTCAAGGAATAAGACAATCGAGTGTGTTGTCTGGAACAAGGAACGAGTGCATAGTGGCGTGGCGCCACAGGAGTGATTTACGTCCGGTCTGATCAAGGGCCGACGGCGAGAATGCGGCATATGGTTTGGGGGCTCAACACCACTGTTCCGGCGGGCGTCAACAAACTTTTTGGGATATCTTGGACGCGAACCGACGGGCTTTAGCTCGACGTGTGTGGGTAGGCGATGTGAATAGGGACTACGAGCTACAAATAGCTAGTGTTATAGCATCAGTTCTGCTCTGGTTATGCATACATACCTTTCTGCCTTTTCAAGGACTTTGCCTGTACGAAGCCTATTCGCGGTTCACGACTCGTTTTCCACTGCTCCTCTTCCTCTACTCTTACCGGGCTCGTCATCACCTGTTTAGGTGTAGATCTAGCACGCGAGTACGGGAGAGATTATGTGTGAAGGAGGGTTTCAACTCATCAATTAGCCCTCTACTGACTTCTCCAGTAGGCCGGTCACGGAAGCCTAGAGCAGTCACGAAACACCTACAGGGCCGTCTGACGCGTCTGACGGAATCCTAAAGCGGTCACCGGTCACCGGCAGCCCATCTACGAAATCCTAATACAGTCGCCGAACCAACAGGCCGCGCCTTACGGAACCCAAAAGCAGTCGTTGGAGAACAACAGGCCGTCATACAGAAGCTTGAAGTAGTCGCCGAACACCAGATGACCGTCTGACGGAAACCCAAAGCAGTCGTCGGATATCAGCAGACCGCGTGATAGACACCTAAAGCGGTCGCCGAGCATCAGCAAGCCGTCTTACGGAAACCAAAAGCAGTCGCCGAAACCCAGCATCAAGTTTGAACCAGCCTAATCCCACCTCCCGGATATCTTGTCCTGGAGCCATTGTGGCACCGAGGGCTTCTTCTCCCACCCGGCCTTCCATTTCTCCTTCCACCCCTCTACGCTCGCAGGCAGCGCAAAGACGGCGGTTACCAGCCATCTGACGTCCCCAGCCTTGAAATCGGCATGGATGGTTGGAAGCACGCTCCTCGCCTCTACCAGATTCGAATTCGCATCCGCAAGCAGAATGCTTCCATTCCTATCCTCGAGTGACAACTCGACAATACCCACAGCTCCAGATCTGGACGCCACAAAGGCACTGGTGCGGTCCGTCTTGCCGCCTTCTGAAATTGCTTCGTTCAGGTCGGTCAGATTCTTTCCATCGGATTCCCGACATCCATAGACTGCAAATGCACCCTCGGCGGTCATGATATCGCGGCCCGTCCTAATCCTGTGGACTCTCAGATGCCAGTTCGGCGTGTCCTCTGCAGGAGGCACCAAGTACGTCAGAACATCGACGTCCTTCCATGGCTTCATGCTCGACACCAAGACCGGCACTCCATCATGGTTCTCAATCTCCGAGTCGCCGTTGTGCGCCCGTCGCATCTTCCACATCTCGCCGCCGTCGTCGGACAGCGCGAGCGAGGACTCTGGCACATATTGCTCGAGAGTGTAGGAACCCGTGGGCACCGAGTACGCGAAGGCGGAGCTGTATGCAAACTTGCCGTATTTGGCCTGTGTGGCTTTGAGAGCATAGTGACAGGATTGGCCGCTCGAGAGTAAGAACGTGTGCCCGCCGCTGCGGACAGTGATATGTCTCGGATGCGGCAGCGCCCTCACAACTCTCTGCTCGGCAAACGGATGCAGCTCCTCCTTCGCGCTCCAGAACGGATGACTCTCGGGCAAGGCCAGCGGCGCAAACGCCAACATACTCCAGTACGGGGACCCTGGGGAGTTGTAGTTCTCAGCTAGGTAGGTGTTGGGGTACGAGTACCCGATGCTCAGCATGCCGTTCGCCTGGAAGATATCCTTCTGGCTGGTCCACCACCTCAGGTTCCGGAGCCAGATGCCGCGGACGACGCCCCAAGACAAGGGCGCGGGCAATTCTACGTCTGCGAATCCCACGGCGCCCCAGAATGCGACCATGGCCCACCTATAAGTCAGGCTCCGGCCAAAGGTGATGGCTCGCCCCTCGGGGTCGAAGTAGTGCACGAAATCCAGCGCGTACATGCGCGCTCGGTTCTTGTACTCCTCGGCTTGGTCGGGGTCCGTCTCGCCCGCCAGCTTAGCATACAGGAGTTGTAGATACTGAATCGCGAAGGAGCCGCTGTAGTAGTCCATTTGTCGATATGCGGCGGGCCCATCGTTGGACCAGCCGTCGCCCCGGTAGAAGGTGTTGAGCTGCTTGATGTCGGCGGCCAGGCGCTCTGAAGACCATTTTGCACCGTTTTTCGCGAGGCCGAGATTGGCAAAGACGCGGAACCAGAGCCTGTTCGTCCCATCAGCACCGTGCTCCGAAGATGTGGATTAGAATCACGTTATGGCAATGCTACCTTCCACATGGAAGCGGGAGGGCATGTAGCAAGCTCGGTACTACGACATGCTGCATTGAGCAGAGTTGACTGACCAGTTC
Organism: Melanomma pulvis-pyrius CBS 109.77; assembly: GCA_010093585.1. NCBI lineage: Eukaryota > Fungi > Ascomycota > Dothideomycetes > Pleosporales > Melanommataceae > Melanomma > Melanomma pulvis-pyrius. The sequence goes on from MU001975.1 coordinate 48,775, forward strand.
GTATTGGGCATGTCCTTATCGTTCATGCTGCCCAACCACGTCTCCACATTCTTCTTCTGGCTGTCACTCAACGGGTCCCAGAAGTCCTTGTTCGCAATCGCGAGTGTGTACCCAATGGGACAGGCCTCCACCATTCTCTGATCCTGATCCTCCATGTAGCCCCAAAACTCTTCGTTTTCGGGGTCGGTGCCGGCGACCAGGCCGGCGACATAGCGATCGGTCCCTTGGTAGCTACTGCCTCCTGCGAGCAATGGAGCGAGGGCCCACAAGGGACGAGCATATCCCTCGACCTGGGCGGCGGTTTCGTCGAACCGCGTCCCTGAAGACCCGACTTTGACCATGGAGTGCAGGGGCGAGTCGCCCGCGGCCAGAGGGTCGAGCAGCGAGGTCACGGCAGCAACCACATCGCCGCGCGTAAGCAGCGGATTCGCGGAGAAGGGATGGAGGGCGAATGCGCGGTTGGCATTGGCCGTGGCAGCCGAGCCCGTGTATGCCATGCTGTCAGATTTGGATTGGGAGGCCTTGGGGGCGGAAGACGAGGGGAGCGGCGGGGAGAGTGGGGGGGTGAGGGCGGGCGAGCAACTGCAGTTTTCGCAGAGGGAGAACATTGGATGGGTGCGATGGACGCCAAATACAGAGAGAAAGAAAGAAAAAAAAAAGACGTGGACTCGTTTGGGTGGGATTGGCAGTCGAGTCAATTGCTGCCGCCGCCCGCTCTACTTAGGGTTGACCTCGGGCTACGGGTGACGGTGGGCAATGGGTTCCAATGTCAATCTCTATAGATGCAATGCTCAATTGCCAGAAGCACAGTCGCGAGCCGGGCATTCTGCCTGGCAATATCGCATGCTATCGAAGCTATCGAAGCTGTCGCAGCTGTCGAAGCTGTTGCGTGCGGTCCCGGCATCGCTTCCTCTGCCCCGAGCTGCCACGGCAGAAGGCGGCCAGCAATTCATTCATTCATTCACGGATAAAGTCGACAATCAACATCAACCGTAGCGCTGCTCACCTCGACGGCGCCATGCCATGCCCACCCGCCCGCTTCGGGTCTGGCAGCCGCTGCCCCAGACGTTTCCAACGTCGCTGTTCCCGCTGCGGTGCGGGCGGATCCGCCTGTGGGTGGAGGAAATCGCCGCCGTGTCCAACCCCGTCTTGGGCCCTGTCTAGTTTTCCCACAAATTGCCGTCCACCGCGCCCGCCACCGCCGCGCGCTCAAGCTTTCTGGACCCTGACCTCGTCGCCCATGATTCGATGGGGCCGGCGATGATGGGCCCGGATCTGGGGTAGATGGCTTGGACGGCTTGGATGCCACTATCCCCGTCGCTGGACCTGGGTGTTTATATATACACGGCCGTGCAATCAAAACATCGTCTTCGTCCCGCTGTCCCCTCTGCTCCTCTGAAGCGTGCAACCGACGGTGCTGTCCCGTACAGAAGACCCAGGGCCCCGGAACAGACCTGAGAACCTTCTGCGGAGCCTCTTTGCTCTCCAGTCGCAGCCAGCACTACGAATAGCAGCCCTCGCCGTCTTGCTCGCATTCGTACATTGTTGGACCAAAACAGCTCAGATCCTGGTATGCACAAGCACACATCGAGTCGCCCCACCTCGAGGCCTCATACATCCAATCCCATCCTCCACCCTCTCATCCCAATCCCACAGCTCCAACCTTGTCTAACTTGTCTCCTCCCAGCTCCAATCGCCATCATGACGACAGAGGCCCAAAGGGCGACCTACGCCGCCGACGCCGGGCTCGGCGCAAAGTTCCTCTTCAAGATTGTGAAGAATGACTCCATGAAAGAGGACCCGCCGCAGATCTACGGATGGCGTGTGTTTATGCTGGCTTGCTCTGCGTGCTTTGGCGGCATGCTGTTCGGCATGGACATTGGGACTATCGGGGGCGTGCTTATCTTGAAGGAGTTCATTGCGTAAGTAATATCTAATTCGGGTCCATATTGGTCTCTTACCATACCCATCGACAACTCTCCATCGACACCTCTCCATCGACACCTCTCCATCGACACCTCTACGCTCAATACATACTAACTCATCCCCAGTGAGTACCACCTCGGCGACCCGGCGTCCGTCGGCTTCGCAAATCTTTCGGCAAATATCGCCTCCACGCTTCAAGCTGGCTGCTTCTTAGGCTGCTTCGTCGCATCGTGGATTGCGGATAGGTGGGGCCGCCGCACCAGTCTGATCACGAATGGCTTCATCACTATCGTTGGGTGCATCATTCAGTCTTGTAGTTTCGGAAATATCGGTTCCATGTACTTCGGACGGTATGCAATCCCCCAAGTCATGCACGAGATGTTGGCGACTAACCCTCGATAGATTCGTAGCTGGCGTTGGCGTCGGTGGTGCCTCCATGGTCGTCCCGCTCTACATCTCCGAGAACGCACCGCGAGCTATTCGCGGCGGTCTCACCGGTATCTACCAGCTCTTCATCGCCACAGGCACCATGCTCGCCTTCTGGGTGAACTACGGCGCGAACCTGCACATCAAGGGAAAAGCAATCTTCATTGTTCCCTTGGCCGTACAAGCACTCCCCGCCGTGTTGCTCGTAGGCTGCATGTTTCTAAATAAAGAATCCCCCCGTTTCCTCGCCAAGCAAGACCGCTGGGAGGAAGCCACGTCGGTCCTCTCGCGCATCCGACACTTGCCTGCGGACCATCCCTACGTACAGGGCGAGCTCCGCGACATGTCGGAGCAGCTAGAGCACGAGCGCATCCTCATTGGCGGCTCGACGCTCAAAGATCTCCTCCGCGAAATGTTCACCATCCCCGGCAACCGCAAGCGCGTCCTCATTTCCATCGGCCTCATGATCTGCCAGCAGATGACGGGCACAAATGCCATCAACTACTACGCGCCCCTGATCTTCAACAACCTCGGGATCCGCGGTACTGCCACCAAGCTCTTCGCCACGGGCATCTACGGCGTCGTGAAAATGGTGACTTGCGCCGCCTTCCTGCTCTTCGCCGCCGATTCCCTCGGCCGGAGGAGGTCCCTGCTCTGGACGAGCATTGCCCAGGGCACTGCTATGCTGTACATTGGACTCTACGTGCGCATCGCCCCGCCACTCCCCAATGCCGCCGTCCCTCCCGCAGGCTACTTTGCGCTCGTATGCATTTTCCTATTTGCGGGCTTCTTCCAGTTCGGCTGGGGCCCCGTGTGCTGGATCTACGTGTCCGAGATCCCGACGGCGCGGCTGAGGAGTTTGAACGTCGCGATTGCGGCGGCGACGCAGTGGTTGTTTAATTTCGTGGTGGCGAGGGCTACGCCTAATATGCTGGTTACGGTCGGGAGCCACGGTTATGGGTACGTCTCCACTTTCCTTCCATATCCTCTCGCCTGTTACTCGTTTCCAGAGCATCGCTGACATTACATTAGTGCTTTCCTTATATACTCCTCCTTCTGCTACACCATGTTCTTCTTCGTCTGGTTCCTCATCCCCGAGACCAAGGGGCTGTCCCTCGAGAAGATGGACGACTTGTTCGGCGTCACGGAGCTCGTCAAGCACGTGGTTGACGAGGACCGCGAAGCGCATGGCGCGCATACCGCGCATGGTCCCTCCACCGAGATCGGTCTCGATGGTAAGGAGGTGACCAAAGTCGAGAAGAAGGAAGTCGTTCGTTAGTGGATTCGTCAGGGGTAGGACGTAGGGGGATCGTTGAGCTTTTGTCTTGTTCATATTTTGCCAGATGTGGGGTCGATGGTCAGTCCGTGGCTAAAGGACGTATAAGGCGCGTGTTTGCGGTATTGGTGAATCTGAGCTCATCAGACTGCTTGGTCGTTTTCGCTTGCTTCAAAGGACAAAACGTAGCCCCATAGCCAAGTAAGTAGCTTAATTGGTTTGTTGCTGCTTCGGTGGACGCCTTGGGTGGACGCCGACCCCACTCCAAACCACTTCCAGTCGCATTTCCCAGGAACACGGACGTATCTTGACCGAACGGTCGTGTAATGCCGGATAGACTGGAGCTGGATTACCGACTAGAAAGAATGAGAGATAGAGATGTCGGTCAGCAAGTGCCACAGCAAGCGCAAGGAAGCACTCTTTTCCCAACCCGGTTAGTCCCAACCCATCCTCTCCCCTTACTGTACACCACCAAGCAACAATCTCTCCCATCCACACCATCCGCATCGCGCTCCAAATCCCCCATACATACACAAAGCCCTACCACTCCCCCCCAAACTCCCCTCAACGACCTCCCAATCCATCTCACCACAGCTGTAGTGCTCGTGAGCTTGTAGACCGTCGACACCAACGTTGAGAAATTCGTCGTAGAGAGCTGCGACGAAGTAGAGTCTGTGTCATGGTGTACAGCAATTTGGGGGCTGAAACGTAGCATCTTCAGCTGTGATTTTACTGTGCACCTTGAGCTACGTTCCGTGCGCATGCAGGCCACCAGGTCAGGCGCCCATTGAAGTAGACGTATCAGGTAGCTGCTTAGTGGTACCCAGGAATGCGAGAAAGAGCTACTTCCATAGACTCCTACCTTTGATGAGGCGAGGCGGACAGATGCGAACATAAAACACTCTAACGCTCAGATGAATGAACATCAACAAGTTCAACGAGCGATTTCACAAATTCGCGGTCTGGTGTACAGAAGAGTTAGGAAAGGTAAGAGAAAGATAAAGGGATTGTGTGAAACATTGATATCATTGTCCCGGAGCCAGAGCACAGGGACGCGTTTCCTCAAATATGGCCACATCGCACAAAAACAACCCGGAAAGCAGCCCTCTTCGCAATGGGCCACAAAGCTCTTCTCGGGGTTTCACCTATTTGTCACTCCTTCATCACACCGTGCAACAGTATACCGACACCGACATCGGCTGGGTAACTCGGGGTAACTCTGGTATAGGAAGATGATATAAAGATCTAGCTACCACGGTCGCTCCTACACTTCCTCTTCAACATTCTTCAGAAATCATTCCTCGGTAAACACTCCTCACCACCTTAGTTTACCCACACATCATCTCTCTAACCAAATATCCCTTCTCCAAACGTGGGCATTCGACACTACAATTCTCTATCATCGACGGTCATCGTGAGCGGGCACTTGGTCGACAAATTTAGTTCTTTACCTTGGAGCAAACACACTTTCTACTCCTTGCTCTTCTTCTCCCGCAAAGGATCCGACTCAACCTAATTGCTCTTCTTCGTTCCTCCGATTCCCACGACCACACAATTCAAATATGGAAAATGAAGCCAAGCCCGACTGTTGCTTTACCGAGAAGCGTTGTGGGGAAAAAGGATTCGGTCAAGGGCCTTTGCTATGCAACTCGTGTTTAAACGTTCACCGGTACGAGTTGGAAAAGCTTGCGGCAGACGACGAAAGATTGCAAGAAGTACTTCGACAAGTCTACGCCGGGCCAAAGTTCAGATGGGTCTGCATTACCTACAACCCGGAATTCTACGACGAATCTTGGCATAAAGATCTCATGGACAAGAGGAAGAGGCACACTACAGAGGTCAAGCGCTGCAATGCCGTCAGCTGCGAGTGGGCGCTGTGTTCGTATTGTCACAGCAATGCTCTCGGGTCGGCTTGGTATCTCGGCGAGTTCGAACGAAGTACTCACCGGAAAAAATTCCAATGCATTACGAAGGATCCGAATTTCAGTGCAGCGCCGTGGCGCGCAACGACCGATGTCACATGGGCTCCGTCCGAGAAGTGTGGGTACGCTACCGCACCTCGATCGATGTGCTGGAGCTGCGCAGTCAAACTTTGGTCGGTCCCGGCGTACAACAACTTTTTTGATACAATTGGAACTTTGCTGTCCGATGACGAAGTAGGGGAAATAGGAGAGGGCTCTCAGAGGATGTAATTGAATGTTCTGTTGCGCATGGTATTTGTTCGGTAGTTTGATCCATTTGCATGCTTTAGGGTTTTGCGTACTGGCCGCCTTCCTCAAATAAAACTCATTGCACGTGCCTCGCTCGATGGCATTCACCTTGAGCTCTGGATGTGCGTAAACAAATTCTAGAGAGCTGATGCGAAAACACAAACGTTCGTCCTGTCTGCCAGGTGCCGAAAGGCTTCCTAAATCTGTACCTTCTCGCACAAGTTTATTGGAGGGGTCTGGATGACCTCACTTCTGTGCAAGTAACATTTGGTCACAGGGCCAAAATGCCTGGCCAACGTTGAGCGGACTAATTAACCCGGCAATGAGGGACACTGCAGGTGATGGGTCACGCATCAAGGCAATGTTAGAGCGTTGGGCATGGATGCACATTCCGGATGTAGAAACATGTGGAAGCCTCTCCTCTGATCTCTTCCGAGGAATGTTGCACTAGCACACGGATGAGCAGGTGAAAATGAAGCCCGGCTCCGGCGCACTCTTCTGGCGGACTTCGGACTCTTTTTCTCTACGTTTGCCTCAACGCGACGCGTAGAACGATTGTGCAGCATATATTGGGCTTGATCACGCGGGCCCTTGCACTCCAGTCCGAGGAAAGACCTTTTCAAAGTAGAATCCTTGCTGACTTCATCTCAAGTTTCACAACCGAGTCTCCAAGCAGGTCGTTTGGAAGACGACTCCAAGAACTCGAATGGCGCCTATAGTGAAGTGTTCCGAGAGATCCAAGGCGGAGGTTAGGCCGAATGGCAAAAGCAGCAGGGCGCCTAGATCAATACTACGACGAAGCCGAGTTTAGAGCCACGGCCGAGAGAACCCCGCGAGCTTCGCAAGGATATTCGGGCTGTGTTGAATCTCGCCGAGTTTGGACAGGCGGCGACTGGCAGGGAAGGCCCACGCTTGGGATTGCAACGAACCTCTCACCGACGATCTGAAGGACTATCTCGACCAAAGTTGAAGGAAGGAGAAGCGGATGGACGCTCGAGCATCTTGTTCAAGTTGATTCATTTGAAGTTGTCGGCATTGCATTGTGTTGTCCCTCTTCTTCATTCTTCTGCATGTTCAGACAATGGTTCAAGCCTCCCGTCTCCCATCCACTATTCGCCTCTTGCGGTGAAGAGCCCATGTAGGATGCGACTGTGAAGAGAGACGTAGGAGTCGTCTGTTGAATATTTGCATCTGGCAATCAAGTGTTGACCCCCCTCTCTTGTGGTTGTAGCCGCAAGTGGTGTGTGAGGTCGGTGCGGTGGAAAGTATTGACGGTGAAGCTGGTTGGTTGGTGTAAGCTAATCGATAACTGACTGGCTTTGGCCCATCCCCGTATGCACTGACCTATACATTGCTCCGGAAGTGGGACATTGAGTCTACCCTTGTAGCGCACCTGCGATGGAGGAATTTGGTGAGTCGACAGCATACCTTATTAGGAAGTCTAGAAAAGGTGTTATGGCTGCGGAAATGGGGGATAGTTGCCAGCGCACCTTCTTCTGATGGCCGGTGAATTAGACAGGTTGGCAACATATCGTATTAGGAAGTGTGGGGAAAGTGTGAAAAATTGTGGAAAAGTGTCGATAGCTGACGGAGGTAGGAGGTTGCAGCCAGCGCCTGTGATGGCTCCGGAGATGGGAGGTTGATGGCAGCGCACCTACGCCGGCGAACCAGGTGAATTGTTATTACTTTTAATTTTTGTTCATTACCTAAGCTTGTACCTCAACTTTTATAACGCTATTCTACATCACCGGACTTCAGCTAAGACTTAGCCAACTTGCTTCTACACTTGTGTTCAATGATAGTCTCATATTCCTTCAACTTCTCATACTCCAACCGTCTTTGAATCACAATATAACACTTGAAAGTATAAAGTACAAAGGACATGGAGAACTAGGACGGAGAAATGGTAGGAAGGAACAGGATAGTGATGCGATATTCCGACTACTGGGGATAGTATGTTGGCTATGCAAGCCTTTCACGACACCAGGTGTTGCATTTATTAGTGTCCATTTAGGCGAGCAGATGCTCCCTAAACTCCTTACCAATGTAAAGTCTCATGGCCTCACGATAGTTGTCGATGGTCTTTTATATTACAGTATAAAAGTATATTTATTGTAGGCTTCAATTTAATACAGAGAGTATCAATTCAAGGGTGTCTGTGCGTAGAATAGAGCTCATTGATTACTTGTCGCGCTTCTCTTTCGGCTGTTGAACTTTCGATTGTGCTTGCCTAGCGTTCCATTTCATAGGAGTAGACGCGTTGAACTGCTTCTGGAAGTCTTCTCTTCCGCCAACGTATACAGGAGTGCCATCGGGCCGAGCATAAATACCAGGCGACAGGTTCCAGGGGCTACTTGGGAGACAGGAGATGGTGACTGGATTGTCAGTATATCGGAAAGCATGTGGCTGAGATAGGACTTGCCTGAAGATGTGTTGGAAGCTTGAGAAGCTTCCGCTTGGTGGGTGTTGCAAGTCTCTGAGGGGATTGTGGAAGACATGGTGGGATAAGTTCAAGAAGTGGAGGAGGTATACTCGAGACTGACAATACACAGTAAATGTCGATTCGTGCGAAGGAGTGCGGGTTGTTTAGGCTAATGATGTGTTGAGTCATATTGGACGGAAGGTTGGAGTCCTCTTATCAAGGCAATGAAGTTTGAGACCCTCGACGAGAAGCCAGCCAGAGATTAGTGCTTGGGGTGAGGCCATCTCGGAGAGAGCAGAAATGACACGGCCAACGGTCTAGCGGGAAGACCCGAGATACTTTCGGTGAGCGGTACCAACTCTGATATGGCCAATGCCCTAGAGGTTTCACTTGTTCGTGGTCGTACTATTCGCTACGGGTCCTCCATAGGCCGTATACTTTGCGATGGTTGTGGGTATCCACGATGGCCTCAGAGCACTGACCACCAGGCAGTGTCGGCCCATACACATGGGTATGTTGCCTGAGGCATCAAACATGCGCGGGCGGATAATCGAATGGATGAGACCGTGACTACAGGTCGGGCGACCACCGCTAAAGGTCGCTTAATTTTCACTAGCTCAGGCCACCACACACAAAGCTCAAACCACCACCCCTCAAGCTCAAACTACCACCACCTTACCTCAGCCCACCACACTACAACTAGAACACATTATCAACATGTCTAAACAGCTTACAACCTCTGTAAGTAAGATAGTAACAGTTCTAAAGGCGTTCTAATTATAATTAGGAACTGTACACTGCCTATTGCGCTCTAGAATGCCTTCTATTT
>MU001976.1:0-57418 GCA_010093585.1 Melanomma pulvis-pyrius CBS 109.77
GTCTGGGTTGAGGGAGGAGGGGAGGAGGGGAGGGTGGGTTTGTCTCAGGTTGGTGTCGTAATGGTTGTGGTGGTTGGTTAGGTTTCGGGATCGGTCTGGTTGACTTGGATGGTTTGGGTGTCTGGTGATGGATGCATGGTAGCTTTGATGAAGGAGATCTGTGTCGCCCTCTTCGTATATATATATACGTATATGTGCGTATGTGTGTGTGTGCATCAGAGTATATAGGACGAGCGATTAACGACTAGACTTCAGTGCGCGGCCAGGGTGGAAATACCGAATACAGTACCGGCGGAGGTGCGTGTCTTGGTGACGGTAATCTGTGTTGGAGAGTTCGATGGACAAGAACATTCGGCAATCTATTGTTATCCAAGCGTTGAGCATTTCCAACACGGCCAACACATCCCCATTGTACATGTTCGAATTTCGAATGATTTTATAAATACACTGTGTACATTCCCTGCCTCCTGCCACCACTCCCACTCCTATTCATCTTCTATTGAGTCCAAAATCCTTCCGGGGCCTCTCCTACTCATATTCTCACCCTTGCACTCCCTTCCCGCTCACTCTCCTTGCTGACTCCAAATCCATATGCGTTCTTCTTCCTCCGTCCCTTGCGATCCCCATACTGCTCGTCAAACTTCTTGACCGCGTTCAGACTCGACATGTCTTCCGAGATACTGGCGCTGATCTCCTGCAGCGCTTTGTCAAAGTGGCGCGCGTGCAGGGTGCGCTTCTCGGGGAAGGAGTAGTTCTGGCCGCGGACGAGGCGGGGCGGGCTGAGCGATTGGAGATTGGAGAGGGCTTGAGGTAGGGATAAGGGGGTTGTGGTTGTGGAGGAGGAGGGGGAAGGGGAGGATGAGTTGGCGGTATCTTGGGGTGAGGATGAGGGTGGTGATGTTTCTGCGGCATCCATGGATTCTTCTGCGAAAACTTCTTCAGCTTCGTTTACGGCTTCATTTGCGGCCGCTTCAGTTGCCGCTTTTGCCACGGCAATTGCAGCGTTTTCATTCTCTTCCTTCACACAAGCCAGTGCTGCCGAAACTGCAATATTCTTGAGATCACTTCCACTGTACAGCGGTGTTCGCTTGGCGAGGTCCTCCAAGTCCACCGACTCATCCAACTGCTCTCCTCTAAGGTGAATCTTAAGAATTTCCCTTCGGTCATCTTGCGCGGGCAGATCTACCAGGAGACGTCTCGGCAGTCGACGGATTACCGCGTCATCGAGATCAAAGGGTCGATTTGTAGCCACCATGACAAATACAGAGAGGTCGTTGAGCCCATCCCATTCTTTCAAGAATTGATTCAGGATATCCCGATGTGACGTCCGCTCACGCCCGGAGTTCCGGGAGGCGAAAATTGCGTCCGCTTCGTCGAGGAACACAATGCAGGGCGACAGTTTTCGGGCCAGGGAGAAAATGGCAGAAACGTTCTTTTCGCCTTCGCCAACATATTTATCCATTATCGAGCTGCCCGACACCTCTAGAACCATTGACCCGCTCTCTTTTGCAACAGCTTTGGCAAGCAACGTCTTTCCAGTTCCTGGTGGTCCGTATAGAAGCGCACCAGAGATCTTTTCTGTGGCTAATACACCATAATTGAAGGCATCTGGACGAAGTAGCGACAAAGACGTAAGTGTTCGGATAGCTTCTACGGTATCCTTGGGCACGTGTATCTGGTCAAAGGTCGTCTTGATCTGTTCCGGGTTCGCAATGCCGGGCATTAGCCGCTTTTCATGCTTAGTAGCAGTTGCTGCAACGCGATCTAGGTCGTGCCGGCGCTTGGCCGCCTTTTCGTGTTCTAGATTCCCCGATTTTGAGCCCTTCCGTAGAGCTTCCAGTCCTTTTGGGATTCCCATTGTTTCCGTTCGTTTTGTGAACGCTAGACCCACTTTCCGATCCCTTTCGGCAGCCTTGTTTCGCACGTGGATGGATTTTACTTCATCGCTGGCTTTTAGGAGACCCATAGAGAGGGCAACATGCGTCCAACTAAGATGAGCACTACTAGGATCCATAAGATGTAGCCCAAGAGCAGTCAAAGCAATGCGATGAACCTCATCGTATGACAAAACCCTCCAGAAATATGAACGAGGGAAAACTGGATGAAAAGGTCTGTACTCTTTCAAATTTCGTTCCCCAGATGCCAAGTTCATCGCAGCCACAGGGTCGAGGCGTTGTAGCATGTCTTGAATGTGCCAAAGATTGATCTGTTGGATCTTTCTCTTCTCCGGAATAGAAGTGCTCTGCTCCAAGATCTTCGCTCTCGCTGCAGATGGCATGTCAAATACAATATCATCGGGCGTCCAGATGGTATGAAGATCCTCGAGAGGGGCGATGGGCACAACAATAGTCCTGAAAACCCCAGCGTCGCCTTCAGACTGCAGACTATTCACTCCAGCTGAGGATAATTCTGGGGTTAGATCTAGCGAACAAGTAGTGCCGACCAACATGATGTTCTCACCCGCACTTCTTCTCTTACGGACAATATCTTCGAGTTTTTGTAAAATCCGGCTGCCGTATTGCGTAGCGTTGAGTTCTTTGATATCCATGATGTATACAATGGTCGATTTGGGCGGCACCTTTGATTGCTTCGATGATGGTTGTACATTTACCGTAAATCTGAAATCAGACGTCGCTTTTGCCGGCAAGAGAGAGCTCAGGTCAAGCTCTGCACCTTCGGTGACTGAATAATTGAAGAAATCAGGTATATCCACGTTCTTGCTTGTCACTGACGACGGAATGTCACGTTGAGCATTTTTTCGGGTTGCAGAAAGTCCTCGACTTCGCTTGACTTCATTGGCATCAATTAGAGCCTCCAAAAAGGTCGATATCTTAAGGTCTTCCAGCTGCACTTCATTTTGGGTCTGGATCCGAGGCGGTTGATTGCTGGCTGAACCAATACTATGCTCTCCCTGGCTACTGCTAGATTTTAAAGTCTGAGTGAGGGCTCTGAGGGAAGTAATGACAGGTGACATGGCGATTATTGGTAGCATAAACCGTGGAACTGCACCGCGTGGCGGAAATCCTGGAAAGGACTCGGGTTGCGCGGATTGTTCTGCACTCGTATCCTGTTCTTCTTCAACACCCTCCTCGCTCCCGAGCTCCTCGATATCGTTGGCAAATTCCGATCCAAATTTGTACGTCTCGTAGCCTAATGAGCGTATTGAATGTGGCGACGGCTCTGGCCCTTCTCCAATGTAATCCCCGATAAGATGCGCAAGATCTTGTGGGTGCAATGTTACTATATCTGTCTCTAATTCACTAGAGATTGTAAAAAGATTCTTCACCAATATGTCTTCATGCTCGTTGGAGGGTGAGTGAAGGATAAGGTTCGTCTTCGAAGATGGAAACGAATCGGCTGCAGCAGTGTGAACAGAAGAAAGGGAAGCTGCGATGGTGGCCCGAATTTCGGCAAGTATCAGTGGTGATATACGTCTCCCAGACCTGTTTTGCTCTGCGGCATATCTTTTGTCTTTGGGCTCCACTTCCCTCTTCAGTTGCTCGACCCTTTCATTAAATCTTTGAACTCCCACCTCGGTTGCTTCCTCGATGTTCTTCGCTTCAAAAGATTCGGCAAAAGTCTCCCCGGAATGACGGTCTTCTTCAGCGGCCGGTTTCAGCTCCTCTCCATGCTCCAAGGCCTTCACGGCACTCAAATCGTCTTGAACCCCTATCCTCCGGGCAAAATCCCGCGCAAAGACTTTCCTATCCTCGTCGCTCATTCCTTTCTTCCACATAGCACGAGCCATTTCGGACAAATTCCTCACGCCCCTCGCGTAGCTCCAAAAAGGTATTGAGACGGTAGCATGCTCTCTAGATTCCGTATGTGTTATCGTAAGCGAGCAAACCTTTTCCTTTCCCGGATCCGCAGGGAAGTCCTCTCGTAAATTGACCCTGCTCTTCAAGAACCAGTCGGGGATGTGTATGGGAGGCAGGTCCTGAGCGCGGTTCCGCCGTTGTGTACGCCGTAGAGCCGATGTATACCGCCGCGTCATCTCCTTCGAGCGCTGCAGCTTCTGTGCTATAATTTCGGGGTCCTCGTTCGCTACACCGGCCTCTGCTTGCTCGGCCGTCGCCTCCAGGGCCGCCTTCTCGCGCTCGGTCTTATCGACGTCATTCTCGTCGGCGGGGATGCTATCGGGAGACGGAGGATTCGGGGTCTGCGCGACGCTGGGTGTGTTGTGAAACGAGCGCAATCGGAAGGTCGAGGGATATCGCCGATAGTTGATGAGTCGTACTGGGGGTCTTGCTAAGGACGCAGACCGCAGTGCCGGCCGTACGACGGCATACATATAGATGGATGGGGCCCTCGGGAGAGGCGGGACCTACAGTGAGGAAGTGTAGGCGGCGTAGGGGGCGAGCAATGGCGTCGTAGTTGTTGGCGCAACGTCCCCAACTTTTCTCGTTCATCATATATCCTTGCCGAGTAGAATACCGCCAAGGCCCGCTTATAGTTGCCGTTTCTGGTCGTACTGGAATGGCGGACATTACTCGATCAAACGTCACTCAACTGCCATTGAGGGAAAAACTGTGGTCAAACACTGATGCTTAGTTCGGAGTCACATATTTCTACAGAACGACTTCCTTTTGAAGTATAGAAAAAGCGATTTCTACGGTAAACACATGTCATATATAGTAACCGATCCCCAGCGGTCCCTTATAGCAATAGGATCAGGCCCAAAGCAAAGAATCGTTGGCAACAAACCCTAGAGCCCGGATCCCCATGCTAGTTCTAGCAGAACATCATCCATTTAGTCTAGCACGCATCATTTCCACAACCTAACATAATCGCTACCACAACAGCTCTTGCTAGACATTACCCTCACAGTATGAAAGCAGAAAAACTTGAGGGAGAGGATGCATGCAGTCAGTCTAGAGAGTTAGAAGCACCTGTTCTGAAGCCCATTCTCTTTTCAAGACCCAAAATTGCTAGACTTGCGCCACTACCATACACGTCATAGCGACTCCTGCAAATATCGATGTAGTAGTGCGTGCTGTTAGCCTAGTGCGTAATTTATGTGTACCTTGTTTGACTTTTGCACTCGTCGTCAAAAAAACTTTCTTAAATGTCTTAGTAAATGGGAATGGAAGGGCTCCGATCTCAGTCTATTGCTGACTACTTTCATCTCGCAGAGTCAGCAATGAAAGGGTACTCTACTCCAGAAGAGGACGGAAAGTGAAAACAAGCTAGCGTGAATAATGGCAATAAACTCACTTATCATAGAGCCCCCCACATTGAACCTGGGTGGGCCCTCCTATTGGGACTCGGTGGCATGCACGAGGAGCGGTTCGCTAGAATACAAGCCATCATGGCTTAACAGCAGCGGAAGAGGCGAATGTTACCACGGCGCCCTTATTAGTGATCGGGAGCGGTCTGCTCAGTATCTGCTTGGCTAGAGCAAGGGCCTTGTCGCGGATCGATTCAGACGTCAGAATATGACGGTGCTCGAGATGGCGGTATATGCATCCAGCTCGGCCTCCTGCAGCCAGAATCAGCAACGAAGCTTGCTGGATCGCCTTCATTATTTTCCACGGCCTTCTCAAGGGAAGCCATCTAGCACAGATTAATCCGGTCTTGAAAGAACTCCTTTGATCTGATTTGTACTCTTCGTAGAAGGGATCCTTCACGAGCTTCCGTGGAGTTCAGTACGGCTTCCATTCCATTCCGAATTTTGAGAGACGGTTCCGACTGTTTTCCTAGATACGTTGTTGGATCCCCCATTAAAATACTCTTATCGAACGAGTGAGGGACTGCGCAATGATGACTGATGACGTCTGATTTCATGGGAGCAGTCATCCATACTAGCATTTTAGTGACATCCGCTGTGGCATGTCTGGCAATGGTTCGCATGCGGGATGCAAAATGATGGGATGGAAGGTGGTTCGGCGAACTAGGGAGGCAACAGGGACCATCTCAAATGCTGATGACCATTTTGGGGAAGAACGGGAAACCTGACACCGAGGACCATTTACTGCGAGTCCAGAGAAGTCCTTACGAAACTCGTTACGGACTCGCCAAGAATAGAGCTCGAGTATAGGTTTAGAGGCCGCGGAAGGTCGAGGACAGAGTCTGGTTCCTGGGGTGGTTTAGAGGGGGGGAGGCGGAGGGGGCCAGCGGGGATGCGCGCTTCAATGCGCTCCAAGGTATCCTTGATGTGGCTGACATCTCTAGGGTATAAGTTAGCATGAATGTATAGCCTTTTAATCACATTACATGCGTACTCAACAAGTGCATTTAGGGCCACTGCCATCTTTCTCATGCGTAAAGTTTCAACCCGCCTGACCGACTCTTCCAAATCTTTCCTTCTGAAGACCCAAAACAGGCGATTGCGATTGAACAGGGATCCCGTTCGTTCACTAGCCTGCTTGATCTTCTCGAGCTCCTCGTCAAGTTCTAGGTGGGCGTCAAAGTACTCCTGCAGCATGTCTGTCCATCTCCCTTTGGAGGCGCTCGTCTTCCCCATATCGAGGGCGAGGCCGCCTGGGACATGATTGAGCCGGAGCCGATGCGAGTTTTCGTCGACGGTGTTGGAGATGCTCGACGTGATTCTTAACAGCTCAGCAGGCGCATCTCTGTACGCCGTGAAGTAGACAAATAGGGCTTGCGTGATTGCAGACACACTGATCAACAGGGCAACGATCCCGACTATAGATCCTGTGACGGATAGGGTACTGTCTCCGCTGTCGAAGTTGGACATGATGGAAGGCTGAGCGAGGATGGGAGAAGGGGACGAAGCCTTGCAAGTAGTGATAAAGCTTGCGCCTTGACCACCTGCACAGCCTGCTACTCTAGATTATCTTAGAGGTGGTGTAACGACTCTTCGTCATTGCGTAGCCCCCCTGTACTGGACACAGCAGCACAGTACAGGGGTAGAGCCCGGCCATCCCTTTGCGTCTCCCCTGGAATGTACAGCCTCTGTATGTAGTAAGCGGGTGGCAGTAATAAGCAATAGGTGAGCAACAGGAACGAGTTACAGCATCACCACGCCCGGGGTCCTTGCAGCTGCGATTGCCGGGATGGTGGTGTTGACTTTGGTGATAGCGAGGCGGACGGGCCCCAGGCAGCCCCCGGCTCGAGGCGAGGGAACGCCGCAACAGCGGGAGGACGCACAGAACGGCACAGTGAAACCGCTTGGGGTGTGATTGTGGTGATGGGTGGTGATGAGGGCTGGCGGGCGAATGAGAGAGGCTGGGGGTGCGCAGCCGGCCCCTGTTTTCTAGGCCCTGTTGATCGTTTTCACCGTCCGTGTGTTGACCAGACCGAAAACAATCGCCCGTGGACGGCCCAGATGCCGCCCACAGTCCTTCACTGCTGGTCTACGCGCGACTTCAGCTGGGCTCACACCCTCACTCACCCATGCCACTCTCTCCACCATCAATTGCGCGCTTTCCACTCCCCAATTGCGCCCTACAGAGCTGCCGCACGCGCATGCCCCATTCCCGCGTCACCTCACCAACCGCGCCTCTCCGGCAAGCGCAACCTGCTCCTGCCATGACGGTTGGCGGAGATGTTTGATATCGCCAGACGACGCCCTCGCCCATATTTCTACACGCCATGTCGCTCACCCCGTCCAGCTCCCGGATGATGAGTCCTGCGTGGGGCGGACCGGGCGGCATCAAGCTCACGCCGTCGTCGCCCTCGCCCTTCAAGAGCACCCCGCTGCGCTCACCCGTCAAGCCAAACCGCCCCGAGGCAAGCCTCGCCCTCAAGCAGGTCCTCGGGACCACGACCAACTCGGCCAATGCCTTTGACACCCTGCCCTCGGGCTGCGCCTTCGCCTTCACCGCTGGTGCCGCCGCCGTGCTCGCCAGCGTCGACGATCAGCACCGCGTGTCTCAGCGCTTCTACCGCGCCCGACCCACCGCAAATCCCATCAATCCCTCGGGCTCAGTGTACGGCGGGCCCGCAACACCCACGCAAAATGAGAGCCGCAATCGCACGGCCGCCACCCTGCGCGAAGCCGGCATAGGCGCCTCACCGCTGGCATCTCCTGCCGTCGACTGGTCAGATTCGCCGGGAAACAAGAATTGGAACGTCCGGGACAGGATCAAGGCAGCAACGTGCGTCTCGTTTTCTCCCAATGGGAAATTTCTGGCTGTGGGAGAGACGGGATACAAGCCTCGAGTCCTGATATTTTCCACTTCCCCCGATGCGCCGTCCGACACTCCTCTGACCTCGCTCTCCGACCACACCTTTGGCGTTCGCTGTTTGGCTTTCTCACAAGATTCCCAATATCTAGCGAGCTTGGGCTCCGCCAATGACGGATTTCTATATATCTGGAGCATCAACTCTCGAACCGGAGCAGCTACGCTACACGCAAGCAATAAATGCACAAGCAATATCAATCGAATGGTGTGGGTGGGGTCGAGTCTAATCACGGTCGGCACTCGACACGTCAAAGTGTGGAGAGTAGAAGATACCAACTCTACACCCAGAGGCCCCAAATCTCGCCAAAGTGACACTTCCTTTCTATCAAATGCCTTACACAAAACTCTTCCAGGTAGAAACTGTCTGCTAGAGACCTTGCTTGAAGCCAACTTCACAAGCGTAGTTGCTGTAGCTCCGTGCAAGGCAATTGTGGCTTCGGACAAGGGCGACATCTGTCTCATCGATGACACCGACGGTGGGCAGCGATTCTCCAAAGTCGCTCAAGCTGGCTTTGCGGTAACTTCAATGGCGGTGGATTTGAAAGGGCGTTTGCACTTAGCTAGCAGCCAAGGAGGTCTCAAAACGCTTAACATCATGGACACTATCGGGATTTTTACTCCCCCTCCTTCACCGCCTCCACGCGTGGAGTCTCCCACGGTCAACTTGACTACCGACTCGAACCAGATTGAAGCAATAGGCGCCCTCGTCGACTATCTCGTTACGGTTGACTCTCAGCATTCCATTCGGCTGTGCCATCTATCTGCTGGCGAAGACGAATCACTGGTCGGGGACATTGTTCAGCAATTGCCGGCTCATGATTCTGTCATGGGAGTAGCTGCCCTTGCAAAGCCCAATACTCCAAATGCCTCATTCTACACGTGGTCCGCTGGGGGTTCTATCCTCTTTTGGAGTAGTGAAGGTCTCTGCAAAGAGTCAATACAGGTGCATCTGGAGCAAATCGGTAGTTCTGAGGCGGAGGTGAACGAGCTAAAGACAGTCCGCGCATCTGTTGATGCCAGCTACGTTGTGACGGGAGATCGCTACGGCGTGTTACGGTACATGTCCTTAATCTCTTGTCATTCATCCGATAGCTCACACTTTTGTACAGAATCATTGACTGCAAGACAAAAACAAGCGCATTCGACTTCAAAGCTCATGCGAGTGAGATAACCGGGATAAGTACGTAAATCCAAATTACAAACTCCAAGTCATCACTTCCGAGCGAACACTTCAGCCCTGCGCACAGTCAATCGATTTTGACAAGAGAGCAAAGGGATGAACTCAGTCCTACTACGTCCTATTGTGTCTACCAGATGGAATTACACTATTGTTTTTCCAAAGTGTTCGCTTGGAGGTGACTTCATATAGTATACCTCCATATTTGGAAGAATCGCGCTGATATTGTTCGCCTTTAGGTATCTTCGAGGAGAAAGAGTCTGCATATATCGCTTGCGCAGCTCGCGATAGAACTGCCCAAATATTCGCAAGGAAAGACGATAAATGGGACATAATGCAAACCCTCGATGAGCATGTTGGCGCCGTTACCGGGATCCTATTTTCAAAAAATGGGCAACGTCTAGTGTCCTGCTCATCAGATCGCACACTAGTCGTCCGCGAGTTGGTCTCCCGTAAAGAAGAGAGTGAGACAATGACCGCTTTCGTAATCCTGAGGACCATTATACTCAAGACTACGCCGGTATCCATAGCCTGGGACGTTGACCAGGAGGATATTCTTCTAGTATCGACTATTGACCGCCAAGTGCACAAATATGATCTACGGAATGGCCAATCCCTTAGCACATTTCGTGCCTCTGATGCTGAAGGCGGCGATGCTGTCGTCATGTCCTCCTTAGTCCATATTCCACGGCCTTGGGGATCTCCCTTGATAGCTGGAGTATCTAATACCGACAAATCGATCCGGCTTTACGAAGAAGGTGGTACACTCCTTGCTCGCGATTGGGGACACACCGAAGGCGTAACGGACATAGCATTTATTCAGACACAGGATTCAGAGGACGAAGATAGGGGCCAGAAGTCTCTCGTTACAGTTGCAGTCGACGGCACGATATTTGTGTGGAGTTTAGAACTCAAGTCCCCTCTCCGCCAGGACTTGTCCAAGTCCGTGGATCTTCTTGGTCCGAGCACACCTACCAACCCGGATCTTTTGATGAACAAACCACCTCTACGGCGCGTCTTTTCGCAGTCTGAATTGGCCCGTTTTCAACGATCCCCTGCAGTTGAGAATCCGACCCCGACTGGAAATCGATCGCCAAATCTCCGCAAGAAATTATCCAAATTTTCTCTTGCTCCAGCACCGAAGCTGGAACCTTCCCCTATGCCGAGCTTGCCACGAAACCTTCGATCTTCGAACTCCTCTTTAGCACAAGGAACGTTGCGTCGATCGTACCGACATCGATCTCCCTCTCCGCCTAGTCCTCGGAGCCCGCAGATTTCGAAGAGGCGCTCGTCGGTCGACGTACGAATTCGTACAAAGCCCCAAGCAAATGAGTTTGGAAGTCTGGGTGCTTCAACTGACAGTCTATGTCGGACACTTCGCGCTTACCGAAAGAGACTGGCCAACAGCTCAGAAACTCTTACCTCTGAGCTGGTGAGAGAGGCGGAACGAGAACTAGCACTAACCGCGCGTGCGGTTGGTGAAAAGGCCAAGTCAAAAAATACAGTGGACGAGACCGTAATGGTCAAGCTGTTGGATCAATATTCCGAACGGCTGGTGACCATTCTAGACGAAAAGATTGCAGCTAGTGTGGCACTGCGAGCTAGAGAAAACAGTGAGAGTAGCATGTCAGTAGGGCTAGCCTCGCCAGAACTTGGGAAAGAAACAGAAACAGAAACAGAAACAGAGAAGGAGGCAGAGAAAGAAAGAGGGAGAGATAGGGAGACAGAGTACTCCACTATTGGTAACATGGACTCGGTGGTTGTTCCCCCCGCAACTTTGCATAACGCCACAGGAGAGGAACAAGTCACAATTAACGAATGATTCGGAACATGGAGGAGATAATGGACGGCAGGCGTTACATATGGCAATCATTTCAACGGGACGGGACGGGGTTTAGGGTAGCTAGGAGGTACGATTCTTCGGGAAAGGCGTCGGGCGTTCGTTCGTTCAGGAAGAACATGTTTCATCGTTCATGACCGCGGGCATATCCAATTCTTTCGTCGATACCACTTACGATAATGTAGTTTTAGTAGCGTCTTCGCTTCTCTTCCCTTCTCAGCACAGCATTAGACAAAAGCTACACTTGCGCGCATTGCATGGCGCTTGTAAGTACAGCTTAATTCATCCTTTTGCCCCAACGCAAACAAGAATCGCCACCTCAATACCGTTCTTGCCTTCCCCGCATGGGATTCTCAGATCACCTGTCATATTGTCATCCCAGGTCTTGAACATGCGGGGACCCCCCACGTTCTCCCATCCTCCCATCCACCTGGGTTCTCGTTGGCCTACACTTATCCTGATCAACAGGATGCCCAGGCTTTCTTGTGCGTTGCTCAGGTGATGCTGGCGAGAGGTTGATGGACTTCACGACAACCCCGGGTATACGGTGATTGTGATTGGGCGGAGGCTAAACAGTGTGCAGCTCGTCGATGCAGGCGTGCGCATCCCTGCTGCCAATATATGTAAGGATGGGGGGAGTTGCAGGGTATGTAGGAGGGAAGGCAGAGCAAAAATATATGACCGTGGTTCCTTGCAAAAGCTACACTGCACGAAGCCGTGGTCCTGGAATTTTCGAATCACTCATAGAAGCTACTGATCCCCCAGTTCGCGCGCAAGCGAATATCGGGGATATCGTGGAGAAAAAAAGCTTCGTTAGCTCGCGCACTACCGACGCTGGCTGTCGTGATATCGAAAGGTTTTGCTTCCGGACGGGTTGCCGTTGCTGAGGCCGCCCGGCTTCGTCGGCTAGGTCTGGCTATCATGAGCCTTATGGCCTTTCCCAACGCCTCGGGCCACAGCTGGAGCTTCCCCAGGCCCGGAGTGACTGGCTGGGAGGGCTAGATGCTTGCTGGTTCGGTGCTCGCGTGGGTGTGGTGCGGATATGTGGGCGTCCTGATTGGACGGCCTTTTGAGGAAATGCACCGGTCCCTACATTCCGGATCCAGCAAGATATGCACTCGAAGTGAGAGGGAGAGGGAGAAGGGGGGATGTGGATGGATGGTCTGGCAATTAATCTTCGAGTTGGCATGCTTGTCACGCGGGTTTCTACTCGTGCTTCGGTTCGCGAACCAGCGCTCTTCTGCACGGCTCGATGCCGTCGTTGCGGTACTCCAGCATCAATGCAGGTACTCGCATCGAGCTACACCAACGGAAACCGAGTAGTGGGTCTTTCGGTTGGAGTGCAACCCAGTCCGGATGCAGTGGTTTGTTAGCAACCACGCAACCCACGAAGCTGCGGCACTCCTCCAATATCCAAATCCCGCGTCACGCTCCCACAGGGAGGCAGCCCCGCCGGACAAGACGAAGATCGGTTGCAACGCAAGACTCGTGGTCAAGAGCATGGCGGCGGCGGGCGGATCAGCGCAACGGGTTTCTTTATTGTCGAGGACGGCTGCGTGGCGGGTTCGGGTGGCCGGACTAAGGGGAGTTGTCGCAAAGGCTGGGGCCAAGGATATTGCAAGTGGCTCCTTCAATGAGAGGCTGTGGGCCGAGACAAACAAAGACCTCATAGCAGGGCCGTTATGTCATTCCCTTCTCCCCGCAGGTCTGCGCCTGGTCGGGCACGAGGGGTAGCAATCCGGCGTCAACCACCCGGCCTTGGACGCGGGCGGCCATCAGCTCATCAGCTCATAAGAGAGCGGCCGCCGCCCATGTGCTGCGTCGCCAATTGCCTCTCCACTCGTCCCTCGCCGTCTGCCCTGTGTCGTGAGCCAGCTCAGACGCCTAGTACTTAATCGTCGTGCCGCAGCTCCACTTGCACCTCGCCAGGCAGCTGTTCTCCGAGAAGCATAGCAGCTTCAATCTGCCTCCCTGCCGCAATCAATCTCGCCCGCCGCGCCCTTTACCCGGAATTGAGACATATAGCTGCTTGCGAGCGCATCGTCGTCCCCGTCCGCCGCCCAGCTCCCCCTCGCCGCATTCCTGACGCTCTCCGGGAACCCGCATTGCGACGTTCGAGTGCGCCGACGCCGGAGCCCACACCCGCCCCTCGCAGGCCACGCAGACCCGCACGCACAGCATGTCTGAAGGCAAGGTCAAGCCGGCAAACCCCGTGGTGGCAGAGGCCCACGAGGTCGACACCTTCCACGTCCCCAAGGCCTTCTTCGAGTGAGTCCGTTCTGCATTGCATCATTTCCAAGACAATGAAGTGAAGAGCGCTGGGCGTCCAAGCTCGGGGGAGCGGGGTGACCCCGCCATGACGCCGAGCACGCATCGAGATGCGCCGTCCCCATCCCCATGACCGCCGCCGGCACACCGCTAACGCGTGCCCTCGCAGTAAACACCCGCACACAAAACCGCATCTCGATGGCCTCGAGCACTACCAGCAGCTGTACAAGGAGTCCATCCAGGAGCCCCACAAGTTCTGGGGCCGCCTGGCGCGCGAGCTGCTCACGTGGGAGCGCGACTTCCAGACCGTGCACGCTGGCAGCTTCGAGAACGGCGACAACGCATGGTTTGTCGAGGGAAAGCTGAACGCCAGCTACAATTGTGTCGACCGCCACGCGTTCAAGGACCCCAACAAGGCCGCCATCATCTACGAGGCCGACGAGGTGGGTGACGGCCGCATCATCAGCTATGGCGAGCTTCTCCGCCAGATCTCGAAGCTCGCCTATACGCTCAAGGAGATGGGCGTCAAGAAGGGCGACACTGTTGCCATCTACCTGCCCATGATTCCCGAGGCCGTCATTGCGCTGCTGGCCTGTGCCCGTATTGGTGCTGTTCACTCTGTAGTCTTTGCTGGTTTCTCCTCTGACTCCCTCCGTGACCGCATCATCGATGCCGAGTCCAAGGTTGTCATCACCACGGACGAGGGCAAGCGTGGCGGCAAGGTCATCGGCACCAAGAAAATTGTCGATGAGGCCCTGAAGCAATGCCCTGGCATCACACACTGCCTTGTGTTCAAGCGCACCGGTGCCGAAGTCCCATGGACCAAGGGCCGAGATCTGTGGTGGCACGAGGAGGTTGAGAAATACCCCAACTACATTGCCCCTGAATCCATGAGCTCTGAAGACCCTCTTTTCCTGCTGTACACTTCTGGTTCCACCGGCAAGCCCAAGGGCGTCATGCACACGACTGGCGGCTACCTCATTGGAGCCGCGGCGACCGGAAAATACGTCTTCGATATCCACGACAAGGACACCTTCTTCTGCGGTGGTGATGTCGGCTGGATCACTGGCCACACCTATGTTGTATACGCCCCATTGCTTCTCGGTGTAGCTACTGTCGTCTTCGAGGGCACCCCCGCATATCCCAACTTCTCGCGCTACTGGGACATTGTCGACAAGTACAACGTCAGCCAGTTCTATGTTGCTCCCACCGCTCTACGACTGCTCAAGCGCGCCGGTGACCATCACGTCAAGCACCAGATGAAGAGCCTCAGGATCCTCGGGTCTGTGGGTGAGCCAATTGCCGCCGAGGTTTGGAAGTGGTACTTTGAGATTGTTGGGAAGGAAGAAGCACACGTTGTTGACGTAAGCGAGGAAATGTGCAATGTGAATGCGAATGAATGCTAAGATATACAGACATACTGGCAAACGGAGACTGGCTCCCATGTCATCACACCTCTCGGTGGCGTTACGCCTACAAAGCCTGGATCAGCGTCACTTCCCTTCTTTGGCATCGAGCCCGCCATCATCGATCCTGTCTCTGGAGAGGAGATTCATGGAAACGATGTCGAGGGCGTGCTCGCCTTCAAGCAGCCGTGGCCAAGCATGGCCCGGACCGTCTGGGGAGCACACAAGCGGTACATGGACACATACTTGAACGTTTACAAGGGCCTATACGTGAGTAAATGGACGTATCGGAGTTAAGACATGTGCTGATGGTTACAGTTTACGGGAGACGGTGCTGGGCGTGACCACGAGGGCTACTACTGGATCCGAGGCCGAGTAGATGACGTTGTCAATGTCTCTGGGCATCGACTATCTACTGCAGAGATTGAAGCAGCCCTCATCGAGCATCGTACGTCAGCCAATGCAGAGCATGTTGGCCGATACTGACCGTGACCCCAGACTCTGTAGCCGAAGCCGCAGTCGTCGGCGTCAACGACGAGCTCACTGGCCAAGCCGTGAATGCATTCGTTGCGTTGAAGGACGGCAACGAGGCCAGCGACCAGACCAGGAAAGACTTGATTCTGCAAGTGCGCAAGTCGATTGGGCCCTTTGCAGCACCAAAGGCAATTTATGTGGTCCCAGATCTGCCCAAGACACGGTCGGGTAAGATCATGCGCCGCATTCTGCGCAAGATCTTGGCGGGCGAGGAGGACCAGTTGGGCGATACGTCGACGGTGAGTGCCCCTCTTGTTTCCTTGGAGATGTTTTTTCCTGGTGTTCTGGTGATGTGCAGGGTGACGCGTCGCTGCGGGCAACCAAGCTAACGGCGCATCTAGCTCTCGGATCCGTCGGTAGTGGACACCATCATCTCAGTAGTCCACTCGGCCAAGAAAAAGTAGAAGAATTTCAAGACAAGATAAGCGGAACTCGAAGTGTAGGAGCGGTGGGCACATTTGAAATGCGCGAGTCGGGCGGGCACTGAGGACACACTTGGGGCTAGCCTGGGCTGTCCTTCAGGCTGTGGTGCCGGGTGAAGGATGGCGCGGACATCGGGGACTTTTGGTACTTTGTTCTGAGTTGTTTTTAGTAACTTTTATATCCTGAATGAAGGCTTTCTCGTTTCTACTGCGGGCAGAACCGGTAGTGACACGAGTGCCAGGCAAAGAGGTTGCAGGTGGCAGAATGTGGGCGTCGACGGTTGTTCGGCGCAGCAGAGTTGTGTCATTGGCGTTTGAGAAGGCCCAAGTGGCCGTGCACCGTTTGCCTGCCAATCTACGCCAAGACGCCCTGTGGCCCCGGGGGCTGAGCGGGTGTAGACGCTGACGCGGGCTTCTGGGCTCTCTGGTGCGGAGGCTGTCGGCCTTCGTCTTCGTTGCTTCATTCATTCATTCTTTCGTTCATCATCGCTCACACTTTCCGCCCTCGCACAAACACCACCGCCGTCCCCTCCTAGACCGATCCGACCGCCCTATGTCGCTCGCTACCCACTCGCGATAATACTCCTGCCTCACACGAACGTCTCCTCGACGGAGAGTTCGCCGCCGCCATGTTGATCTCACGGGCTGTTGCCGTCTGCGCCGCGCTCGTCGTCTCCGTCTCCGCACACTCGTCCGCGCGCAACCCGCTGAAGCGCATCGGCCTCGCGAAGAACGCAGACATCCTCACCCCGAACCACCGCGTCACGGCGCTGTCGACGTTCGATGTAGCCTTTGACTTTTCCGGCTCCCGGATACGGCTGAGTCTCGAGCCCAACCACGACATCTTCGTAGAAGGCGCAAAGGTGTCGTTCCTCGGCGCCGACGGCCGTGTCGAACGAGAAGAGCCAGTAGACCGGCTGGCACACAGAGTCTTCAAGGGTACTACATGGGTGAAGAGGGGCGGCCGCTGGGACCGAGTCGGCTGGGCCCGGATTGACATACGTCGCGACGGCCTGGTCCCGCTGTTCCAGGGCACCTTCACCGTCAACCACGACCACCATCATGTGCACCTGGGTTCCCGCTACAAGCAGATGCGAGATGAGCGCGATCCGGACATCGACCTACGCAGCGACGAGGTCATGGTTATCTTCAGGGACTCGGACGTTGCGCCCGACGAGCACATGGAGTTGAAGAAACGAACCGCGGATGCCCTGGCGTGTGGGAGCGACTCACTCGGATTCAACACGCAAGAAGACCACCCCGTATATGCGAGCATGCGGCCGCGGGACGACCGCCCCGAAACAACACCGTTCTCCCCCTTGTTTTCATCGCTCATGGGGAAACGCCAGTCGGACACGCCCAGCGGCGGCAATGGCGCTGGTACCAATCTTATTAAGAGTATCGGTAGCACCGCGGGCTGCCCCAGCACCCGCAAGGTCGCTCTCGTTGGAGTCGCCACCGACTGTACCTACACCACGGCCCTAGGCTCAGAGAACCTTACTCGTGATAATGTTATTGCTCAGATGAACTCAGCATCTGAACTCTTCGAAAGCACCTTTAATATCTCTCTCGGTCTGGCCAACCTCCTAATCCAGCCGGCAAACTGCCCTACAACACCTCAACAAGCTACCCCCTGGAATCAAGCCTGCAGTGACTCGGTCCCCATCCAGAGACGCTTGACCCTGTTCTCGACGTGGAGGGGTCAGCAGAGCGACCAATTCTCACACTGGACGCTCCTCAGCACCTGTCCCACGGGCTCTGCTGTAGGCCTAGCGTGGCTCGGACAGGCGTGTGCCACAGGATCCCAGCAGTCTAATTCATCAGATGGGACCGCCGAAACGGTGGCC
This sequence comes from Melanomma pulvis-pyrius CBS 109.77, assembly GCA_010093585.1. Lineage (NCBI taxonomy): Eukaryota > Fungi > Ascomycota > Dothideomycetes > Pleosporales > Melanommataceae > Melanomma > Melanomma pulvis-pyrius. The sequence goes on from MU001976.1 coordinate 17,642, forward strand.
GGAACCAATGTGGTCGTACGAACTTTGCAAGAGTGGCAAGTTATAGCGTAAGTCTTTTGTCCGTATTTCACTACGCCCGCTCACAGAGTTAGACATGAAACCGGCCATACATTCGGCGCTGTCCATGACTGCGATGCAACTGCGTGCAGAGACGCAAATATTGTCAATTCACAGCAATGCTGTCCACTCAGCGCCTCCACGTGCGATGCCGGCGGAAAGTTTATCATGAATCCCTCCACCGGCGACGATATCAAGCGCTTCTCTGCTTGCTCTATCGGGAACATCTGCTCTGCCATGGGAGTGAATAGCGTCAAGTCCTCTTGCCTCAGCAACAACCGTGGCGTCACCCTCTTCTCGGGGCAAACATGCGGCAACGGAATTGTGGAAGGCGATGAGGAGTGTGACTGCGGCGGTACGGAGGGTTGTGGCAGCAATCAATGCTGTAATCCGACGACGTGCAAATTCGAGAACAATGCGGTATGCGATGACTCGAACGAAGACTGCTGCAAGAACTGTCAACTCGCATCCGCCAACACGGTTTGCCGCATCAGTTCTGGGTCATGCGATCCAGAAGAGAAATGTTCGGGTACTTCACCGTACTGTCCTGATGACAAGACGAATCCGGACGGTAGCGACTGTGGCAACGGTCTCAAGTGTGCCAGTGGGCAGTGCACATCACGAGACCAGCAGTGCAAGACCATCATGGGCAGTTACACCACTGGCAATGACACGTATGCATGCGATAACAGCAATTGTATGTTGAGCTGCGCAAGTCCGGAGTTCAGGGGAAGTTGTTTCGGCCTGAACCAAAATTTCTTAGATGGCACGCCTTGTGTTGGCGGGGGCCATTGCTCAAATGTAAGTGTTCTAGATATTGGCATTGATTCCAAAGGCTGACATTCTTCTAGGGACGATGCGATGGCTCCTCGGTAGGCAACGAAATCAAATCCTGGATCGATGGTCACAAAACTCTCGTCATCGCCCTCGCCTCGGCAATCGGCGGCCTCCTCTTACTTTCCATCCTTGGGTGCTGCTACCGCTCCATCAAGCGCAGAAAGACAAGAAAGATCTACGCAAACAACGTAGCAGCCGCCGCATATCGCGGGCCACCTCAATATCCTAATTCTCGGTCCAGAAGCGGAGGAAGGAGAAACGGCCCCCTAAGTCCACTTGGCAGCGATGGACCTCTTGTGAACCCGCCTCTACGTTCCGGACCCAACGCCGCACCGCCGTGGCAACCGCAGACTTCACACAGTATACCACAACCACCGCCCATGTATCAACGAAACTCGAGTACCCGGTACGCGTAGTTCCCAGATCCGAGGCATGTTGGAAGACGAAAGTTAATAGCTCTGTTTTTGATTTCCCGCTCTTGCATCGCGTCGTCTGGTATTTTATGCATTGGGGCGGTTCCTTCCGCATAGGATAGCATGAGGAAAAAAACACTAGCCCGCTCTACTTTTTTTGGAAGCGAGTGTGTGCTGTGAGTGTGTGTTTGCGTTGCGTTCACGAAACCCCTTTACGATCATTTTTTTGCACCCTACACCGGCGTTTTTTGGGGCCATGTTGAAAGAAACTATTCGCATATACTACTGGGATTTATATGTATAGCGTCGAGGCGTTTTGAGCGTGCCTTGAGGCTTTGCGGGTTTTGGATCTTGTCTTTATACAGCATCAGGCATTTGGATTTTGTACATTCCCGAGTTGCTTGGGTACAAACATGTAGGACTGGTAAATAGCTTCTGGCGCAGAGACATGAGGGCTGGCCAGGGAGAGAGACTAGCTTTTGTGAGAAGAGGAGACGAGGTTAGAAAGAGGTGGGCTGTGTGATACAGAGCCGTGGTGAAAATGAATCGAATGTGTATAGATGGTTCAATCGTTTACATATGCTTTCTGACGAGGCTTGAGATGGCATCGAGTGAACGTGTGCGAAATCCGCTCTTTCCCAATGCGCGACTTGTCTTGCTTTCTGCCCTCATCTCCAAGCCGTCCCACTATCACACCCCAGCGTCCATCTGCACAGACAGACAGACACCCACAGCAGCTCCAACGACGCTACCCATGTGTCGTCCCCCACCCCGGGTTCTCCCCTCCCCTCGCTCACACGGCGCCGCTAATCAGATGCACACTTTTGCAGCTCGGACTCGCTCTCGGACCTAGACCTTGATTCTAATTTCTGGTTCCAGTTCTGAACCTGATTCTGGTCCTAGTTCCGATTCTAGTTCCAGTTCTAGTTCCAGTTCTAGTTCCAGTTCCAGTTCTAGTTCCAGTTCCAGTTCTAGTTCTGATTCTGATTCTAGTTCGGGAGGCCTCGCTGCGCCGCTCTATTGCTGGTGTGCTGGCGTGCTGGCATGCATGCGAGGCGCAGCGCGAGGGAACCTGGACTCGGCTGTGCTGCGGTGTGCGTGCGGCGTTTAGCTAGTGGTGAGAGCGCTTGCTAGCATCTAGGCTAGTGTAGGACGATGGAATACTTTTGTTGGTGGTGGTTCTACCTCATCTGGACGGCGTCCTTGGTGGGGGTGAAGAGAGGGTGTGTCGGGGGACTTGTGGGGGGTGGGAATGTCTTGTTCGACTAGTGTGCACCACGATACGGAATCGCAGTTGGACTTAGCTAGAGGTTAGCTCGTCGTTGTTTTTGCCTCCGCCTATGCGTGTGAAATGCCTCCATGGTCTGTTCGGCTGGTGCTTGCTCTCAAGAGGATGCCACGGTCTTTAGTACCACAAGATATGCATCGAGGGAAGGAGAGTCCAAGTAGGAATTGATATACCCAGCCCAACGCCAATTTTCAAATTTATCTACCTCCAAGATTCCTTAGACTTTTCCAGCCCATTAATAGGACAATGGGAGAGAAGACGGAGTGTGGAGCGTGGTGGTGATAGATCCGGGACTACCGGTCCGTTCCCCAGGTTAGCCATGGAGATCAATTCATCTATCCGACGCCGGGGGAAAAAGAATGCGGGGAATCCTAGATCTACATCGCGTTGAACATACACCAAGAATCGCACAACAGACTAAAAACGTCCACCATCGATTCTAGGGGGAAAGGGGGGAAGTTGCAAAGTGCACGTTAACGAAACCGTCTTCGATTGAGCCGTCGACCACGCCGTTTGTCAGATCTTTGCATCACGGTGGTACTTTATTGGAATATGTGCGTGCCGGTTATAATACTGGGGATATAGAAAAGGCCCCACTCAATCCCAATCCCAGGTCCAACCCTCATCAATATAGATCAAGCCTCGGGGAGCACATACTCAAGCTTCATTAAGCTTTTCCGCCACGGTCGCATTGCCGTCCCCCAACCACGTCCCTCGCAGAGCCCTGCGTCTATACGGGTACCTTGCCTCGCAATATATCTCCTACTGCCGGGCAGCAATGCAAGATGTCATTCGGGGGATTATCTGGTCACGTCGACGATCGGGCCACCAAAGTGGTGGCCGGTGCTATGCGGATGGGATCCTCGACATGAAGAAGATATTAGAGAATTGAGGGCCGATGGGCCGAGCCCGGTACCAATCTCTGCAAGGCTCTTTGCGAGCAGGACGAATAAATACTCGGGGGTTCCTCGAGAGAAAGAACGGCGAATCCCAACTCTTGTCGTCCGATCCCGTCTCGTACTTCCCCAGCCCCACAGTTCACAACCGCGGAATCCTCTCACGATGCGATCCCACTTCCTCGCAGCCGTAGCCGGCATCCCCCTCGTGACCGCGGCACCTCATGCGCTCCGCGCAACAAAAGTCCAGTACGCCGGCGTCAACATCGCCGGCTTCGACTTTGGCTGCACCATCGACGGCACCTGCTCTCTGACCGGGACGTCCAAGCCCTACGACATCGTGCAAGGCGCCAACGCCCTGGGCCAAATGTCCCACTTCATCAAGGACGACACGCTGAACACGTTCCGGCTCCCCGTCGGCTGGCAATTCCTCGTCAACGGACAGCTCGGCGGCCAGCTCAACGCCAACAACCTTGGCCAGTACGACAAGCTGGTGCAGGGATGTCTGAATTCTGGCGCCACGCTGTGTATCCTGGATCTGCACAACTATGCGAGGTGGAACGGGAAGATCGTGGGCCAAGGCGGGCCCGAGAACAAGCAATTGGCGGATGTGTGGAAGCAGATGGCGACCAAGTATGGGAAGCAGAGCAAGATTGCGTTTGGCGTGATGAACGAGCCGCACGACATTCCGGTAAGAACTCCTTCCCGAATGGACATATGGGTGGAATGGAGTGAACGCAGAGCGGTGCTGAGACGTGCAATCTAGGATATGAAGATCTGGGCGGCCACGGTCCAGGACGTCGTCACGGCGATCCGCGGCGCGGGCGCGGCGAACAATCTGATTCTCCTCCCTGGAAACGGCTTCACGAGCGCCGAGACATTCGTGTCGTCGGGGTCGGCCGACGCGCTGGCCAAGGTGACGAATCCGGACGGCTCGACAACCAACTTGATCATGGACGTGCACAAGTACCTCGACAGCGACAACTCGGGGACTCACACCGAGTGCGTCAAGGACAACGTCGACACGGCGTTCAAGCCGTTGGCCGAGTGGCTGCGGACGAACAAGAGGCAGGCGATTCTGACCGAGACTGGCGGCGGCAATACGGCCAGCTGTCAGAAGTACATGTGTCAGCAGATCCAGTTCCTGAAGTGAGTTGCCTGACCTGTGCGCGTTGCGAGATGGATGCTAGGACGAAGGCTAATATTGCACAGTCAAAACGCGGACGTGTACATTGGATACACAGGCTGGTCAGCGGGCGGCTTCTCGAGCACCTACGAGCTCAACGAGACGCCAGTGCAGAACGGGAATTCGTGGACGGATACCGCACTGGTCAAATCCTGCATCGTTGGGGCGTGGAAGAATGCGTGAACGGGCAGTGGAAACGGGCAGTAGGAACAGTGTACGTGACGGTATGAGGGTAGGGTATTGGATAGTATTATCGCAACAGTCTAACACTGAGAATATACAAAAGACTTCAACGCGAGACAAACATGACGCTGGCTAGATAGCTACATACACGGGCTTGAACGCGGAAACGTGGGTAGATACAGGATATATAATAGAAACGAAGACGTTGCTCTCGTGTCGAGTCGTGCCAGATGCGACAATTGAGGTAGTGGTGGGGGTTGGTAATATAAGCGGCGGGTTTTAAGGAGTCAAAGGGGAGCGACCAAGGTTGTACAAGAAGCCATCAGACGGCGTGTGCTAGGTAAGCGATGTGGGGTTAGACGAGACTGGAGAGATGGATTTGGAAGTTTTTCGATTCTATTTTGTGCCCATTTCGTGGACGACAGGCGGCTGCGCGTACGCGGGTGGTCCGTCGAGCTCGACGGGGTATTGCGGCGTGCCAGCATGGCCCTGGTGTGCATATGTGTCGGGGTATGCGTGAGGCTTGTAGTGCTCCGAGGGGCCGCCGCTCATGAGGGGAGCTCCGCTCATTTCTGCGGCTGTGGGGGCTGCGGGGTTCGTCGCGTTGTTCTTTCTCCGCCACATGAAGAAGGCAATGGCGCCGATTAGGGCGATGATGACGATGACGGCAATGATGATGCCAACGAGGGCTCCGGTGCTCAGTCCGGACTTCTTGTTGTCGGTCGTGGTCTGGGCGCCTTTGGAGGTCTGTTCGGAGGGTGCCGCAGAGACTGAAGTTGAGGTTCCTATTGTTGATGTTCCAGAGGCCGAGGCGGCGGCGGCTCGAGATGCGGATGCGAGGGATGCTGATGCTGCGGAGGCGGAGGCGGCCGAGGATAAAGACACGGACAGTTGGCTTGCGGTGAACTGGGGCGTGTCCTCGCGACTGTACGCCATGGAGACGATGGACGAAGTAGTGCCGCACATGAATCGTGAGAAGGTCGTGCCGTCGTTGGACATGTAGGAAGTGACGCAGTAGTTTGCGGCTCCAGTACTTTGACATTGTTAGCAATTGCATTCCCGTTCGTCTTCCTGAGGGGCAATAAACATACCATTCCACGTCCTTGGTACATCCGGTTGCGAGATAGCATGAGTCCGGGTTGCAGCAGTTCCAGACACCAAAGTCACCGCCATTGCTGGCCGAAGTGGTGCAGTACTGTGCTTCTCCGCACACATTGGCGGTGCCGTCTGCGATCATCCACCCACATGTTGCCGCGTCTCGACCGACGAGCGCCTTTCGGACGACCTGTGGGGGGGATGTCGGCTGTGGTGCTGGGATCCTCTTGAAATGCTGACCGGGGATAAAAGGAGTCGCTTCGGCGGCGCGAGGAACAACACGCTGAGCGACGGCCAAGGCCGCAAAGAGCTGCCACGAGAGGAGCGAGTATGGCCGAACCATGATTGCAGACGGTGACGGGCAGGAAGCAGACACAGACACAGGTGGAGGGGAGTCGACGGGGAAGAGGAGCGAGCGACGAGCAGCGACGATCGATGGGCCTTGTATTCCTTCGCGGTGGAGACGGCGCAAGAGACGAGGCCGGCCTTAAAGGATACCCGCGTGCTGACGCTTCGCAATCTCAAGTGCCATGAGTGCCTGGGAAGAGTTCCAAGAGCGCTCATGCCGTGTTCCGGCCCAGATTGGTTGGCTGCCAGTTCTCGCGTGGCGCTACATGGTGTAGCAAGCTGCGGGACGCCTGAAAAGCGATCGCAATATGGCCGCAGCGCCGCTGCTTTGGGGAAGGCCGCGACGCTTCGCCCCGGCCGCTGGCTATGTTAACCTATGTTAAGCAATGCACCAGGTTTCGCCCTCGTCTGGTGCGGTGGGGGCCGCTCATGGGCCATGGGGGCCGAAATCGTGACCACCAGTACGCGAGAAGAGGCACGAGCACCCACCACGGCAGCCTCACAGCCTCACAGCCTCCTTCCAGGTAACGCTCAGCCGCATCTGACAAGAATCAGATTCTAGTTGCAGTTATGGACCACCAACGCCCCTCTCTCTCTCTCCTCCTTCCCCTCCTCCCCCATTCCCGCCCTCTCCACCCGCCCTCTCCACCCGCGTCGCTGCAATGGTGGCCCAGGATGATGTAGTAGCGGACACTCCCGTGAAGCCAGAAGGGCCTCCGCAGACTATTTTCGTTGAGACGCAAACCAAACATTTCACAGAGGAATCCTCAAAAGCGGGCAGCGGCCCGCAGCTGGAAACTTTAAAATCGGGAGGAGCAATCCCAGAGACCGCCGTTGTCGAACATACCTCAACCATCGTTCCTCATCCAACGCCCTCTACTGTTTCCGAGCTCGTAGTGGTAGCAACTGTATCTCCATCGATGCTTTCTCAAGCTCCAGTCCCAAAATCCGATGGCGTCTCCAAAGGCGCCGTGGCCGGCATTGCCATTGGAACAGCCCTCCTGGGCGCCGCCATCGCCTTCTTCGTCGCCTTCATCCTCTTCAAGCGCCGAAAGCGTCCCTCCTCCGCCTCCGGCCTCTCCCCATACGACTCCAGCCCCGAGCTGGTCGCCCTCTCCAAAGGCCCAAATCCCTATGTCCAAGAGATATCCCAAGTCCCCGCCCCCAGCGGCGCGGCAGCCGCGAAACGGGACATGGACTTGACTGACCTCGCGCACTCTTCTGACTTCCTGGCCGGCGTGCTTCCTCAGACAGCCGACGACCGCACCGTCAGAGACAAAGTGTCGATGCTCTTCGACCAGATCCAGCAGCATGTCGAGAACTTCTACCGCGACGTACACGCTAGCATCACGCCCAGCATGGAGAGCGACCTGGCGAAATTTGGGACTTCCGAGGTGGGAATGCTGGAACTGCTGCAGGGGTCTTCGATGCCGACGGTCGCTATCAAGCACGCGCTGATGGGCTATGTTTTGGCCATCACGTCGCCGGACGGAGGAGACAAAGTGGTGCTGTTCCCAGGTGACGTTGTAGGCGTGGGCGGGAAGAAGCAGTTTGGGACACCCGGTCCGCTTTATTTTTTTTTTTAATTATCCTCTCCCATAATTTCCATCACGCTAACGGTTCCCAGACCTCTCGCCAGTCTACATCCTGTACAAGCGTCTCGCCGTCCACCTCCACTCTGCCATCCAATCCAACGCACAGGCCCGTCTGTCGGACATCCGAGAAGCGGCCGAGCACTTCGCGCTTACTTTCTTCCCCTGGGCGAATCCAACCTACGGCGACCAAGAGAAGGACGAGGACCTCGTGCAGCTCATCAGCAGCGCATTGGATCTGAGCATCTGGCTCTACGGCCAGCCCTTCATCTACGAGTTTCTGTGGGAGGGCGTCGGGCGGAGGGGCATCGTTGTTTCGCCCGGCCTGACCAAGGCGACGGATTCAAAGGGGAGGATTGATGACCAGCGCCACGTCTTGCTCGAGCCGGTCGTCGTGTCGACGTAGGCTTCTTCTTCTTCTCTATGCACTCGAGACGCCAGTTATACGCTTGTTGCGCCATTTAATATACTATATGAAGGCCGTGTTCGATTGATTCCCCGTATCTACCTATTTACTTTGCTACTAAAATGGAATTGTGACTTGCTTGCTCGACAGAGATGAGATTGACTTCCATCTGGGCTAATGTCTGAAAAGAAATCAACGAGGTACGTTAGGCTACAGGTTCCCCTACAGGTTCCCGTCTTCCGTAGGCTGGATAGCCCTTTTCAACGATACCATGTTCTCGTTTCTTGTGCCTTGCAAGAAAGATTATCCGAGAGCGCCCTGTGAATGTAGTGGTGCACTGGTCGAGATCGCAGACTATAGTTTCTGATGCGGTTGGACTGGTAGCTCTATGGGGCGAGGGAGATGGATTGGTGGCTCTATGAAGCAAAGGAGTCGAATCTCTTTGATGCAAAGGATTAGAATGAGTCATAGGCATTGCCGCCGGCTCGGGATTCCAAGGGGAGTTGTCGTAGTTCGGGTAGGCTTCGCCAAGTCCAGGCAGTTCATCTACATTGGTAGCCAGCGAGAATTGTGGTAGCAGTCTGGCATTTGGCTCCTTTGAGGCGGGATTGGCGGCCTCGTCCTCATCCTCGGCCTCGTATTCTTCGTCTTCACCCTTTTGCGCTATCATAGAATCGGAATCAAAATAGAACATCATACTGCGGGGGCGGGCGGGTGGTTCTAAGTTGATGGGGAACACTCCTTCGTCCCATGAAGTGAAATCTTTCCACTCCGAAGGTGAAGGCAGCCCCCTCATGAGGGCTGGTGTTCCGTTGTGCTCGTTGATACCATTCAAGTCGTTCCAATAGGCTGATTGACACGCCTGTGAGCAGTATACATAGGTGTTTAGGAGGTCGCCGGCGCCCCACAATTGTGCACCATCACTTCCAAGCGGACGTTTACATGATATGCAGAAGTTCCCATCAATTGTAGGGTTAAGCACGCTCGCAGGATCATTGGGCATATGTGAGATCGTTTCAGCGCCTGTGAGACGTTTGGAGGTGCTGGGTTCGACGTCGGATTCAGCCTTCGATTCCGCTTTCGATGAGGCGTCGGATTCCTCATTAGAGTCGGCGTCAGAGTTGGCTTCCGAGCCAATGTCGTGCGGAAGCGCTGTGAGGGCTATATCTTCCATATGTCTCGCGAAATGAATGAGGATAACGCTTTTGCCAGCTCCTGTGGGCTCGAGACAGAGCGGACATTGCTCGCTCTCCCACCCTGGTCCAAGGTTATGGTCGAGTTCAAGATGAGCACTCCACAATTGGCGGTCTGGAAAAGACTGCGCACTGAAATTGCATCCAACATGGAAACATGTGTAAGGCCGAAGGTCGTTAAACAGATGTTTTCTGCTGAAGATTTAGCATAGTTCGGGACAAGAGGAGGGCATCTTACCTCCACGCTCTATTTGTGGTTACTTTGATATTCTTGCCACAAGCGCCGCACTCGAATGGTGCGCCGTTCTTTGCTTCAGCCAGAAGAGGAGGCATTCGAACGTGCTGGCCACCCGAGATACTCGATATGAAAGAGAGGACCGTTTCTGCATACGTAGATTGTTGGGCCGGTATCGATGTACCAAGGCCAGAATCCTGAAATTCCGAATCTGCAAGGAGTGATCTGGGAGCAACTGATATTGGCTGCTCTGCAATGTCTGCCGTTGAGGCATTTAGATTGTTGCTTCTTTCCAACTGCATTCGTTGGTATCGATCCCAGTTGGCCTTCCCAAGACATTCCACCACCTCAGGACTCGCTCTTGGATACTTTGCAATAATCAAGTCTGCATAGTAGTCGTAGGCACTACGCTTCTCTAATCTAGAAACGATGGGTTCGTCCTCGCCGTGATCCGGGTCAGTTGCCGGGCACTCAAGCGCAGCGTTGAGATCAACCAAGCACTGCGTGTAAGTCTTGATGTCTCCCACGACACTCTCGACACTGTTCATATCAAGCTCATCCTTAGATGAATCGGAATCCCAGCCACTGTCACTGTCGTTTTCGTTGTGTTCAGCCAAGATCCATTTTGTCTGTTCATAGAGAACCTGTGCACCGCTACTACGTAGCAAGGAAAGCCTAAGTTCACGTGCGTGAGCTAGGACGATTTTGCTCAGTTCTATAAGTATTAGAGGCGCACTAATTATGAAGGGATACCTAAGGAACTTACTGTTTACCAAAGTTTCGCATAGGGCGTTGAGCGTTGCCAATGTCGTGTACTGGAGACTTTTCGATCGTTCAAGAACTCGATCTAATTTACCATCCAGTATATTGTGTCCGTCTGCCCAGAGCTGTAGAGTCGCTAGACTCCGACGTAGTGCCATCTTTGCCTTCTTGGGGAGTATGGTTGAATCAGAAGCGCTGCGAACGAGAGAGGAAAATAAATCGAGAGAGCCTTGGACAAGTCGTGCGATAATTCCACCCTGTCCGGGCTCAAGCTCAGAGGATGTGTGCTCTTGCCAGAGTGTGATGATACCGTTGAAGTCCTGGTCCTCTGGTGGTTGGTGTGCGCTCTGTTCCGCGGTTTGGCCATCATATTTGCTCCTTACAGAGCTTGATAAAAGTGTTTGGGTTGGTTTTTTCTTTAAGGAGGTTCCTACCACCTTCTTGCACATCTTGGTCTTGCTCTTCTTCGACTTGAACTCAGTAGGCGCGTTGTCTGTGGTGAGCGATACGCCATCGTCATCGTCGCTCGCTGCACCTTGCGACTCTATTACTCTTCGACTAAGCGTCCGCATCAGAGGATATAGACAAATCGATCAGCCAGATATCTGCTAGAATATACACCGAAGATTTCAGTGAGTGTATGATCTTAGATAATCCAAAGGATGTAGAGTTGGATGTTGGGCGAGGGTGAGCAGCGAGCTGACCTCAAAGATGGGAGGCTGAAGGCAGAAGCCACCGAGGTGGGCGGTGCAGGGCCAAGCGGGGCTGAAGTAGTACGCAGGACATCAATCATATCTTCAGCCTTTCCAAAATCGAAGTTACAACAACCTTCCAAACTTTTCAGCCATGTCTGGGTTCGAGATAGTCGGCGTCGTGTTTGGTGTGCTTCCTATTCTCATTGAGGCTATCAAGGCATACTCCGACGTGGCAAGCAGCTTCCACACGTTTCGACATTACTCAAAAGAAGTCCGGACTGTACAGATCCAGTTCAAGTGTCATCACGGCATCTTTATCAACGAATGTCGTCTACTACTAAGTTTAATTGAGGACGAAAGAGGGGCCAAAGACATGCTAGACGATGGATCTGATCATAGGTGGACAAGTAAGCAAATGAACGACAAACTGAACGAAGTCCTGAAGGACAATTTCGACCTATGTCGGAGCATTATCGAGGCTTCGAAGGAGATTGTAGATGGAATCAGAGAAGATTTGAAGACGTTTGACGTTTTGGTTGAAGGGAAAGACAAGGTTCGTAGTCCCCCTCCGGCTTGAGTCTTCCCGACTTCCTGCTTCTTATCACTTACCTGTCTGCACAGGGCGAATCCATCAAATCAGCCATCCGTCGCCTTCGGAATGCTGTTAGAATCTGCTTTGACAAGTCAAAGTATGAAAAAAATCTGGCTAGCTTACGAGATCGCACATCGGAGTTGACCCAACTACGCGCACACATCGGAGTATTCCAGCAACAGAAGGCCTGTGTAGAGGGCGTGTGTTCAAGCCGGAGTATCCTTCCGCCTCGTATCAAGAACTTCCGGACAGCTTCCCAAAAGCTACATGAAGCTTTGTCCGATGCGTGGTGCTGCGGAGATCTTGGGCACGGAAACCACTTCGCAAAAATATGTCTCGATGCACAAGAGGTCCACACTGGGGTGCGTCTCGACCTCACGATTTCTTGTCAAGAAATTCCGCAGCAGGCAAATAATAGGTGCGTCTGTTGGCAAAGGATTGATTACTAGCGATGAAGGAAGTCACCAACTGATGATATTCTAGGGCACTGACCGAACCTCCAATTTGGCTCTATGTGCAGTCTATCAGTATTGACACGACACCCTGTGCCCAAATGTACCCAGAAGCTACCGCAGCACTAAAGGGACAGCTTTCGCAAGGCACTACCTCCTCCCCAGTGTCGAGCGGGTCGAAGAAGAAAGCCTCCTCAGATGCAGCACAAGCCCTCCCCTGTAACAAGAAGAGGAGACGGGTTCGCTTTGCAGATACTAGCCCGGAGTCAGAAGCTATAATTTACTCTGAACTATCCACAAATGCTGTTTCTGAGGCAATCTCTCAAGCTGTCGCGCGGCAAACCTCTTCTGAGATCAACCTCTGCCACACGAAAAACATTTGCCACTACTTAAAGCAAAACATCCAGCTCTGTGGCCAATCACTGACAAAGCACTGTGTCGGATATTTGGAATCGCCGAAGACGTATCGACATATGTTTTACCTCCAGAAGGAGCTTTGTTCAAATGAAACTTCAAACAGAAGACCGAACAAACCAGATCAGACTTCAGTCATTTCTATTTTCGATTTGATGGGACAGGGCGTGGACGACGTGGTGACAGTGGTTGACCAACTCAAGCTTGCACATAAGACCGCACTGGCAATTCTACAGTTTAACGCAACACCGTGGCTCGTTCAACGTTGGCGTCTTAAGGACCTGAGCTACTTCGGCAGTCGCAATACTTTCGACGAAGACGCTCTCAAGACACTTCATCTTAGCTCTCAGATATCTTCTGCCACAGGAACCGACACGGGCACTATGGAGGGCGTTGAAGAAGTAGTGGGAGCGTTCTCTGAAGAAGATTATTTTGGAATCAACAACACAACTCTCTTCTTTCTTGGGGTAGCTCTACTAGAGCTTGCTCACTGGAAACCTCTGGAGAGTCTCAGCACTCCACAAGACCCTAACGAAATTCTCACAGCGAGACGACTGGCTTCAAGACCAACTCCACTTGGGTCAAGATACCAGGAGATAGCTCGCAAATGCCTCCAATGCAATTTTGGATTCGGAACTGATCTCAATAAGAAGGAGCTCCAAACGGCCGTCTACGGAGAGGTTGTCTGCCAGCTGGAGAAAATGATCAAAACACTATCTATATGAAATAGGGCTCTCTTCCACATATCCATTTCTTGGCTTATTTGGTAGGTCGTACATCATTTTCTTATAGGATTTCTATATATCGACTGTAGTCTGAATACCCTTTGATATCCACGAAAAGCTCACCCTTTACGGGCTGTGTTACACTAACAAAATCTCAAACTGCGTTACAAACCCCGGCTGACCAAACCAAGATGCCGTCGGCCTAGCCGCCACCACTACCGACTTCTTAGTCTCTTAGACTTGATAGTTGTGCAGGACCTATGAACCGTTACTAGTGTCATAATTTAGATTTGTTGATGGAAGCCCTCTCTGTGTATACCGGCTGTTCGCTGCGAAACGAGTTGTCCCAAAGTCTCTCCAAAGCGAACAACCGGAAATACAAGTTCGAAGGTCAATTGGATCTCCGGCCGTGTTGCTTGCGATAGCGTCAGGACATGGCTAGAACAATCAGCCGAAGTTGCTCTTGGTGGGTAATGGTACTCCCTTTAGCAAGGAACTCGCCGGAGCAAAGGCCGCCAAAGCGTTGATATGTGGAGCCTTGGGTAAGAATGAGAGTGGATGGCAGGACGGCAGGATCACGGGACCTAGTCATGCACACATACCAGGGTCGCCGGCGCCGATTGTACGAGCGTAGTAGTCGAGGTCGTAACCCATGATATTTTGAAGACCGGACTATGAGATACGTTGTTAGATGCTGTAGAATATATTTGAGATAGCCTGTGAGGAACCCTTACGTCGAGTTGATATCCCAGCAGCAATGATAGCCTTTTGAGGTAGTAGTCCTTTTCAATACTGTCTCTGCGTCTCAATACTCACTGTCAACAATTAGTGTTACAACAACGTTAGTAGCCAGTAGCAGGCCTGTGAGGATGGCAGTGCACATCATCCCTTGTTGAAATTTTGACAATGAAAACAACTTCTGAATTACACTGTCAGTCACCGTCGTACAACATATGATTGAAAATGGTTGATGTCAGATATCTCGAGTAGAATGCTGTTCTATCCTAATCCTAACGCGAGAACATGTCGTACTAAGTCACAAGCCCAAAGAGTGACACCAGACTGGGCGTGATGAGAAACCCCTTCCCCCCAAACCTTTCGATATGCTCTACAATTTTCGTAATTGATTCGACGTGTACTCCGCACAAGGGGACAATCATAGAGAATCTGAGATGGTCTGCATCATGTAACGGTAAAGACCAACTCTCATCTAGGATTGTGGGAACTTTTCAAATTGGGGCATGGCGTAGCAGGTGAATAGTACACTTGACTTGAGTCTGGGTGTGGCGGTTCAGTGCTTAGATTCGGATATTGCGGTCTATTCGAAATATTTCCAGGGATTGGTACCGGTGGAACGTAAGCGGAGTTGTGGTACGAAGGTAAGTAGGTTGGCATTTGAGGTGGTTGAGGCGTTGGGTGTCCAGATGACACCTGATGGGCCGATGTATGATACGGCGTTGGACTCGGGTTCGGATATGGTTGTACGTAGGACATAGGAGGATGATATATCGGCTGTGTTGTCTGGTAGTACATGCTGGGTGGAGGTGTCGCGTAAACTTGCTGTGGATATACCTGCTGCGGATATACCTGCTGCGGATATACCTGCTGCGGATATGCCTGCTGCGGATATGCCTGCTGCGGATATGCCTGCTGTGGATATGCCTGTTGGGTGTATCCCTGTTGTGGATATGGCTGCTGAATTGGAGGTGTAAGATTGATATTCGGTGGTAGTGGTTGCGAGTAATGTGGAGCAGGCGAAGAAGAAGTAGGTGCTGAGATCGGTGGTTCTGGTAGGACGCTTATTGGTTGGTACATACTCGAGCCATATGGTAGTGGTTGGTAGACCTGTTCGATGGGTATTGGAGCCTGGTTAGACTGATATGGTTCTGTGTACATGAGTAGTGGTGAAGGCTGTTCGACATTTGGCTGTACAGTATTGTGCTGAGTTCTATTTGCATAAACCATAAGCTGAGAATAGATCGACCTTTTAGGAGCTGTCTGCTGATGAACGGGTGTAGATGCCGCTGTTGAGGGTGGTCTTGAATGAGAATGTGTTTGAGAAGGAGATGTAAGGATCGACTCTGTCCACACCGGAATCATGCCTTCGTAATCTGGATATTCTATTACATTTCTCTTGACCTTCGGAGTAAAATCGTTGAGCTCCCATAGAGGTCTTGGATTAGTCAGGGCTCCTGGGATTGGTTCTGGAAGCAAGTCCCACATTAAGCTGTTCGGTTTTGGCCTTGTTGGGCGGCGATATGCGGTTTCGAGACCACCGAGTGACCTTAGCTTGTTGTATAATTCGGTGCCTCGCTTTCTATCTGACGGGAAGAACCTCTCCAAGACAAACGATGTGACTGGCTTTATCTCATCGAAGCTACTGAACGTGTGGTCTGTTACGCCCGCGTTTGGGTCTGCGCCAAACTCAAGGAATAGTTTCATGATCTCGGCCCATATCCAATGGGACATGAGGCGAGTATAGTGATCCATGGTGCCATGACTGCTCTCATCGGTGTGGTAAGATTCATGACCGCCTACTGGTACAGCGGACATCTCCATCTCGGTCGCGTCCCGGAATGGAATGTCGCCATTGACGTGGCTTAGCAATCTTTCCCAGACAGTCATGTCTAGGAACATCTCATTCGTATTTGCACCTCTTTCCAGAAGCATTCGGCATGCTTCCAGAACCTTCTTAGGTTCGCGATCCAACTTAGTCCAGAAGTAAATACACTTGTAATCGATAACAAAGTCCAGTAGGGGTCTTCCTTCAGGTCCCTGTTTCATCGGCTCTCCCGTGTCTAGTATAGCGGCAACGTATCGGTGTAATCCTCTCTGGAGGCAGAGACTGACAAAAGTATCGTTCCAGGCATAAGGCCGAGGATGGTCTCGATGGGCAGGGATTCCAGCCCAAGAAAGGCCGCTTTGTCT
The DNA here is from genome assembly GCA_010093585.1 of Melanomma pulvis-pyrius CBS 109.77. Classification (NCBI taxonomy): domain Eukaryota; kingdom Fungi; phylum Ascomycota; class Dothideomycetes; order Pleosporales; family Melanommataceae; genus Melanomma; species Melanomma pulvis-pyrius. The sequence goes on from MU001976.1 coordinate 33,939, forward strand.
CCAGTTCCAAGCTCCAACTGTGACACAGGAATCTTGCTTCATGTAACTCTTACTAAACACCCGGTCGATTTCATTGGTTAGAACCGTGTCGGCGGTACCAGACTCTTCCTCGGCCTTCCTTGCAAGATCTAGTACGAGATCTACTCGCGCTTGCCCCTGATCATTATACTGGTCTACCTCCCTGTTTTCGACATCGGTCAAGGTTGCTGCCAGTAAGCTGGAGTAAGGGTTGAACGGGTCCTGAATCTTCTCGTTTAGGGACCTTTCCACATCTGGTTGTCCAAGAAACTCAAGAACTGACAAGTGAAGGAAGGACACTCTGCCTTGCTGCAATTCAAGAAGTCCGCGACACCTTGACATCAGTCTGCCTCCCATGAGCACTGCTTGGGCGTTGATGTAGTCGCGGTATGCCTCTCTCGAAAAAGATCGTAGAGGAGTGCCAGGCTCGTACTCTTCCGCAATGGCAAGATCTTCCGGGCTGAGGTTAATCTTCTCAGAGTAAGCCGTGTAAACTATCCTCAACAGTTTCGCCGCTTGAGCAAAGTAGAAAGTCGGCTTAATACTTCGTAGCATATGCCAATATAAATGGCTGAGATCGTCCGGAATCTCCTTGAGACGGAAACGCAGATCGGCCATGCGATCATAGTTTCCAAGACCTTCTAGCAGAGATCGAACTGCAAGCGTGACCCACAGAAAGACACCTGAAGCTTTCATGATAATACCCTCCACGAGTTCTTGGAAATCCGAAGGCTCTGCTAAGCTCATGCGCAGTACCTCTTCGCGACCTTCAAGTTTTTCTCGGACGTAAAGGTTTATGTCCTCATAGGTAAGATCCTGGAGACGTAGTCGTGGACAAGCCGAGAATGAGCGCTCAAAAGTAACCAGCGGTCGGCTAGAAAGACAGGCTTTCACGCTAGGCGATGCGAGGATGCCTTTGAAGAGCTCTGCGATTTCGTTATGATCGCCATCGTATTCATCTAGCCCATCGATGAATAGACATATTTTCAAGTTTGGCGTCTGTAAAAGTCGAACAAATGCATCCTTCAAATCTTGGATTGTCCAAATCGTTTCTGAGTCGGGAGATCGCGACTTCCACCGTTCTGACACCTCGTTCTGAACATCGGCCGGAAAAACGACTTCTTTCAGCTCCCGTTTCTGATCTAATATATCGTATAGAATACTCTGCAGAAGTCCGAGCAAAGAGTTTTGCATGGAGGAGCCTGAGTTCCAAAAGAAGAATCCAGCTTTCACAACCTCAGTGCCGTTTGACCAGTGCTGGAGGCCCTGTGAGGTCCGGTCATCGTGGTATACGTATTTCATTAATGTAGATTTACCGGAGCCAGCTTTTCCGGATATCCAGCTACATATTAATTAGTAACTCTCAAGAATCGAAGATGTTGCACGTACTAGATGCCTTGGTCCATGGTCAGCCATTGCCAAAAGTTTCCCCACGTTTGATCGCTTCGGCTTCGACCTAGCCACAACCATTCAAACGTCTGCCTATGATTCTCTGGAATGGCACTGTGGCGGTCATCTATTGCTTGGAACTTCAACATTACAAGAATATCTGTCTTTTCTAGATTCTGGTTCGGGTCGATTTGAGGCATGTAAGGTGGCATGAATCTACTTGTAGAAGCTTGAGCGTTCTGCTGTCGTAATTCATCCAAGATCTCGTTGCGCGTTTGCTGGTGCTCGTTGATAATGAGCTTTTCGAGCCTTACATTCATATCGTCAATAGCACGAGATTGAGTATTGCTTGCCGCGGTGGACACACTTTGGCCATGTAGGACAGCTTGCAGCACTGCCTGGGTGGATTGATCAAGGGTGTTGAATCGAGTCGACTGCTGCGCTGATAGTCCAACGAGCACTTCTCTTTGGACAAGTCAACATAAGTTTGGTGATTCTCGTAAGAGTAATCAAGCTCACCTCAAGTCAAGAATTACTCCGAACTCTATCTCATCCTTAATCAATTGCAACCGCCCTAGAATCTCGTCCACTTTCTCCTTCCTCCAGACACTCTTGATCGCTGCGCGAAAGCTCTTCCATCTCGTTTTTGGTCCATGAACTCTTAGTCTGTCCAATACATCTAGCAACTCACCTGCCGTGCCGATGCACAAAACAATCATGCCATTTAAGTCTTGCCCGTTTGGAATCTGTCCTTGTCGTCGCAACCGGTCGACAAGACCATGTAGGTGCGTAGTAACCTTCTCTAGAACCTCATTTTCTGGAAGTGCGCCAGAGAACGACGTGCGAAGTTGATTGCCTTTGGACAGAATCTTGCAGCTGAAGTCTACAATTTGGAGGATGCTACTGCAAGCCCCGAGGGCAGATAGGGGGTCCATCTTTAGAGTCGCACATCCATGTAACTTGTATCTTTCGTTATTAATGAAGGCATCAGTCTGTGCTCAACTTTAGGGGATTCATGATAACAATGGCAGGTGGGATTCAAAGGCTGAGGCTGAAGTTGACACATCCACGATCCCGGCCCGAGCTTTGCAACACTAACTGCTCTGGGACATTGCACCCCAAGCAAATGTTAATGTAAGAGCAATATTTTTGTTCGGGGATTTTTGGAGTCTTTATAATGTTTGAAATTGATATGTGCGTAAAAAGATGCGACTTTAGCGTCATGTGATGTAAGGGGCAGTCATCGTATCAGCTACTGGGAAGGGGAATAGGTTACTCGAATCAACTTGACGCATGTAAAGTAGATTCTTGTGAGAAACCATTTCATATCAAAGTATCTTGACAGGGGCGTGAAAAGCCTTCCATCACGTAGCAGACAAAACATCAATACTCAAAGGCGTGCTCTGCGGTCGATACTAGCTCAACAACAAAGCGGCGTTCAACGCGGGAAACAGACTAGGAATCATTCAAGCAACGTCGTTGATTGAGCGGGCGGACTCGCGTAGGGCGCAGCAGAGATATACTGGGTGCCTGAAACGCCCCGCACAACCATCCTGGGGGCGATAGGGCGTTCAATTCGATTTACACTTTGACGACCATATATTGAGGGAGGTCGATAATCTACCTCTTCAAAGTTTACAGATGCTTGACTTGTATATAAAAGAATAGCAGAGCGGATATGGGTTCTATACTTTATCATTCATTGGGATGAGATGGTGGACCAATCAGAGGACGATTCATCGATTACATAATGATTACATAATGTTGGACTTCGAAGCTTGGCAAGTTGAGGACGAGAGGACTGTGAGACCAGAACCCACGCACGATAGGGCCTGGAAAGCTGAAACTCCGCATGTGATCTAGTACAGATCACAGAACGGCTTCAGGCAACTAAAAAGCAACAAAAGATCAAAAGAGGAGAGCGGATGTGGAGATGGAGTCAGCGACGGTGAGGTCGACGAGAGAAATATGCGAAAACTAGATGCATCGAGTATTTGGAGCATACCAGTAACTTCTGCTTACTCAACAGAGACTGAATTGCTGAGTTGCGTTGGGCAAACGCCATCCATCAGAGGCCGCCCATACCTGAGCCCTGAGCGACCACACGACGGACCGAGACACTAGAAGTCGTGCACAGTCGTATCTCTTGCGGGGAAATCGAGTCAGGGGGGCCAATGGAGGCTATGGTAGGTGAACCAGGGACATTTGGGGACTCCTTGACGTGGGCTGCATCCACTGCAGGTGTCCTTGTGCCAGGATGGTGTGAAGCCTTGGCACTCGCCTGCCCATTTATACCGACCCGCCCACCTTTTCTTACCATCTCTCCTCCTCCACACTTCTTACCTCACACTCATCACATTGCTCCACCACACCATCCAATATCATCTCAAAAAGCATCCATAACCTCTTTGGCAACACTCTGAACACCTTGGCGATTTTTACTGTGACCTTCGGTCTTCCGTCTCTTCACCATGCCATTATCATCGTCGTCCACCACGTCGGCCACACCCCGGATGCCTGTGACGACTGTCTCTCGGTCCTCTAGCTCTTCCAAGTACCGCGTAACCGAGTATCACGATGGAAAAGTTCTTCGCATACATGAATCTTGCCGTCGCTCGCACGTGACTAGCTTAGCGCACTCGACATCGCCGACATTGTCAACATCGAATCCACATGGCAGACCTATCGGGGCATACACTAGCCTTTTACCGATGGAGATGTCGTCTTCGAACACCCACAGTACTCGCGGCACTCGCTCTGGTCATGCGTTGAAGGACGGAGAGCCGCGGCTGACACCGCACGTGACTGCGGCCGCTCACGTCTCACCACGGGCTAAGGCAGTCATATTTCAGTCGCCAATGCCGATTAGATCTTCAAGGAAAGATATCCTCCCATTATTCGAGACGTCAGGCATTCCCACACCGCCCCCAACTCCTAAGATCGAACGGTTGCCGACGCCTGAGCTTGAGGATTTGGACAAGACCTTGTTCTGCGATTGTTGCGTTAATGTACGCTCGATCAACTACTGTGCCTCATGCGGATTGGGGCTTCATCAATTCTAGCCGTTAAGTGAAAAGATTTCGCAGTAGTCGGTATCATCGTTCGGCTAGTATAGGGTGGAAAGGTTTTTGGAGCGGCTCGGATTCCTCGTTTTGAAATGTGTATAGCCTGGTACGGACTACGGAAGGGCACTGGCGTCTTTAGGAATTTTCTTATGGAGTTACTATGTTGCTGGTAGGCGTTAGCTTCATTGATTTTGGAGATGTGACATGGTTAAACTGAATGAAATATATGGCAAGTACCTCCTACATGGAAAAGTACATGAGCAATTCCTCTTGAACGTGAGATCTCGACTCACCATCCCAGATTTGGCGGGATGCATGTGTGACATAGCTCGTTGATAGCGCGCCATTCGGCTGTCAACTATTCCTGAGGCCGCTCGCTCTCCACCACGAAGTACTTCCCAACTTTACGTTCGGCAGACCCAAGCACATCCCAATTTTCTACATCTTTGGCATCTATAGGAGCAGCATTCCTTTGAATGCGCTTGTAATGTTTCCCAACAACCGTCTCTTCAGCCAAAGCTTCTTTCAGTGTCTCCAGCGTGATGGCCTGTTCCTTCTCCGCAGACATATTTTCATCTCTTATTGCTCTTAGAGGTTTCACATCCGTTGTATCTACTTGCTGCATTTGGCCCACGAAGTGTAATTGTGCCGACAGCGTGTCTATCATCTTCTTTTCCTCTTCTGAGGTATCGGGGAGAGGAAGTGCGGAGAGGCGGAGAAGGTGATGAAGTTCATCAGGGGAGATCTTCGGGGAGTCATACGCATCGGTTTTAGGTGGTAGGAGTGATTCCACGGACCAGGTTGGCTTCGCGAGTAATTCGTCCAGATCTTTGGCTTGAATTCCTTTTTTGTCCAGGATCATAGTGCACTGGATCCTATCAGATGATATGTTGTGCCTGTGTAGTCTCGAAGAGGTATGTAGAGGAGCATATGAGCGTTGAGAGGGCCCTCGTAATGATCTTGTTCGCGCAAACGCGAGTCTTGAAATCATCGTAAACTGTGCAAGAATAAGCGGAGGTGGTTCTTAAGCTCTAGGCCGGTCCCTACCGAGCAATACGCAATTAATATCGATTTATAGAACTTCTAGACGTATCCGCCCAGTTATATTAGCGAAAAGGCCGTCGATGCGGGCTCCCCATGGTGACTGTGAATGAAGTGTCGTTGAGGTCTTTGGATTATGTAACGACGTTAGCGTCTCCCCCACTATTGCCGAGGTTTGCCCATCCATCAGCATGGCCCGCACAGGCCAGGCGGATCGTCATCGTCAACCTGAAAGACAGCCACCTGTCTCAACCAAACTTCCAAATAGGACACCTCAGTCACGCATATTGCTCTCATCCACGTACGCTTCATTATATAAACAACTTCTCATCTCGGTCAGCTTTGGAAAATCCGCAAATATGGCCGGAGACCCCCGAGCACTCCTTCGACAGGTAGGCATCTCTGAAACACAGCCGCAAAGCGGATATGTAGATGCTGACCGTTATACTACAGGCCGAGTCCTCGCTGCAGAAAGCTGGAGGCGGATTCAGCTTCTTCGGAGGCCGTCAAGATAAGTGTATGAGCTGTAGCTGACAGGTATTTGGAGCAAAATGTACTGACTCCATTGGCAGATGAGGCAGCAGCGGACCAGTTCATTGCCGCAGCAAATGCGTTCCGAATGCAGAAGTTGGGTATGCCAAAATATCTGAATCATCTTTCCGGCCTTGATTCAAGCCATTATTCAAATTCGTGTTCTAAAGCTAAAATGTGGCGCAGGCAAGGAAGCTGGCGAGGCCTTCGAGCGAGCGGCTGCAGTCCAAAAGCAACACCTCAACGAGCCAGATGACGAGGCGAACTCGTTGACGGAAGCCTTCAGTAAGTGATACGTCTCCGAAATAGACCACGTGAGTTCATTTGTCATCAGAGGCATATCGGAAAGACGACCCAGAGGCTGCAGCACGATGCTTAGATAAAGGTAAGATTACTTCACGGGCACTAAAGTCCACATCTAATAGGAAATAGCTATCGCCCACTACTGCAGCAAAGGCAACTTCCGCCGAGCTGCGACCCACAAGCAAAACCTCGCAGAACTATTCGAGGTCGAGATCGGGGATGAGGGCCGAGCAGCCGCGGCGTACGAGGAGGCCGCGGGCTGGTATGAAAGCGTATGTTCAACTGTTATTACTTCCTAAAGCTTCCTTCATCTTGTACCTGCTCAAGGCTAACATGCAAATAGGACAATGCCGAAGTAAAGTGTACGGCCTATGAATTTTTGGATAATACTAACCCCGCTCAGGCGCTTGCAAACAAGCTATGGCTGAAGACTGCTGATCTCGTGGCTCTAGAGGGCAAGGACTGTAAGCCAGCTATATCTCTCCCCTGATCATTACTAACTTGGCCTCCACAGATTACAAGGCAATGTACATTTCCCCTCCTTTTTCCTAATTCCCCTTTCTACGCCCCAAGAATTCCCCTCTAATCAACCCCACAGTGAACTCTACGAAAAGGTAGCACGAACCAGTATATCCAACAACCTCATGCGATGGTCCGTCAAGGAATATCTCCTTAAAGCAGGCATCTGCCAACTCTGCACTGGCGACATGGTCGGCGTGAACGCCGCTATGGACAAGTACCGCGACCTAGACCCCTCCTTCACGCAACAGCGCGAGCATCAGCTACTCGTTGATCTAGCCGCCTCATACCAAGAAGGCGACCAGGAAATGTTCGCAGACAAACTATTCCAGTACGATCAGTTGAGCAAGTTGGACAAGTGGAAGACGACGCTGCTGTTGAGGGTCAAGGGTGCGATCGAGGAGGGTGATGACTTCTCTTAGGCAGTGCGTTGTGAAGTCGAAGGTTAGGGGGGCGTGGAATGACTGTAGATGACTATACGGCTCTTGAACATTCATATGCTGTTCGAATGTTAAATGGCCGCGGTCTGGGATGCGAAGTTTTTCTGCGCGGTATGGGTACTGCACTGCCACGGACGACTATCACTTATTTATCTGAATATCATGGAGTTTCATAATATCATTCCTGGCATGTGCTTGTACTTGTGTATCGTTGTATCTTAGCCCCGATTCCGTGATGTCTAAATCCTGTTACATTTGAATGTTCATGACATCATTTCTTATTCCTAACCTCATACCACGCCCGCATTACCCCCATCAAGACTTTTCCGGGGCCGGCTTCTTGTTCTCAATCTCCTTCTCCTTCTCTACCATCTGCTCAGCCTGACTCTTTTCACCCACTTTCTCCTTCCCCGACCCACTCCCCCAAATGCTTCCACTCTTCATCTTCTCCGACAGCCAACTCATCATACTCTCCTCATTCTTCTTGGCGACCTCCTTCTCCAAATCCTTCTTCTGCTCCTCGTCGCTCTTCCCGCTTTCCTTTTTTTCCTTCTTCTCCCGCTCCTTCTTCTCCAACTCCTCCATCGCTTTCATCTCGCTCTCCTCACGCTCTACCTCCTCAATGTCGATATCCTCGAACCCGATTTTCTTCAATATGCTGCCGGTTAGATACCTGTACCGCAAGTGGCCGTTTACGAGTTCAGAGACGTCGATATTTTGGACACCATGAACCCCGAGCACAGGCTCGAGGCCGGCGACGCCGAGCTGGATGGATGACGTGCGATATAGGAAGGCGAGGATGTAGTCGTTTGTGCTAAAAACGTTGACAACGCGGCCGGATACTACGCTTCTGATTTGTCGCCAATCTGCAGCATCTGAAGGGCAGGGCGAACCGAGGAGGACTACGCTTTCTACCAAGCCGAAGGCTTTACGTTCTGCGAGGGTCTGTAAACAGGAGAATATGAGACGTGCCCCGAGAGAGTATCCGATAAGTGTGACAGGGCGTTCGCCCTGAACTTTATTGATAAGAGCGTCCGCTAGGACTTGGCCGCCTTTTTCGGCGCGGACTTTGGCGACTGAGAAGGGGTTGTCGATGATACTTGAGATTTTCAAGAGTCCAAGGGGCCATAGACCGGCTGATAGAGCGCCGAACAGTGTTCGTTTGATGATCTGGCCTTTGGCATAGCTCCAGGCTGCACTTTTGACGAAAGAATCCATACTGTTTCCGAGTTTCATGAGCGCTTCCAACTCCCACCTCAAGGCAAATCCCTCGATGCTGCCATCGATAACGCGCCATGGAGCGACGACATCTTCCTTGCTCGTAAGCCAACCTGAAATCGCAATCGCGATACGCAGTCGCCGAAACTCTTTCTCAAGCTTGCGGGGGCGATGGAAGTGGTGAATGGGTATGAAACCAAAATCTTCAACCTCCCGCGCGTAATCATCCATGGCTTTTCCAGTCATTCGAGCGCCGTATGCGCCGAATAATCCTCCCACGAGCACGGAAGAAGAGGCTAATGTACCAAGATAGCCTGCAGCTGCTGTTGCACCGAGACCAAGACCACCCATTACGGTGCCAATGCCAGCTGCGAGTAGGGGAGCGGCAAGACCACCAGTTACACCGATTAAGGCAGCGCCAGCTACGGATGCCAGTCCGACTTTCCATTTCCGCGATGTGGATGATTCATCTGCCTTTTTCTTGGTCTCGGCATCGGCATTGAGCTGGGTTTGTGCTGCTTCGAGAAGGCCTCGTGCTATAGTCTGCTCGTCTGTTTTCAAGACGGAGAGAGCGATATGGAGCGAGCTTGTGAGATGCAAGAGGAGGATACGGGAGTGGGCTGAGTAATGTTCAAGGGAGAGGAGAATGAGGACTAGGGAATGGAGCACAAGTGCTCGTTTGCTTTCTTCGAGTTGCGTCAGACTCGTCTCGACAGGGGGGTACAGCTCCTTGAACACTGCATCCTCATCTTCTCCCTTGTCTTCCATATCAACAATCGATTTCAACCCCGTGTCCTGTCTTTTAATACTCCTTTCAACATCCTTTTCTTCGATGTGCTCGCTCTGCGCCTTAGCTTCCTCTCTCGAATTCACGATCTCACCCACTCGTACTATGACCTTCCCCCTCCACTCGTCGAAGTATCTTAGCATCGCCGTTTTCAACTCCTGCACCTCTGGCTTCGCGAGTTCCTTCTTTGCATCCTCCTCTCTATCTGCTCGCTCTTTCTTTATCTTGTCTTCTTTCTCCACGTCGATATCCACTAAGTTGCTAGGTGCGGCCTTCAAGGCCTCTTCTTCAGATTTACTGGGCTTCGCTGAGAGTGGAGTCTCTTCTGCGGTAAATGTCTCGAGTAGCGACTTCCGCATCGTCGCTGTGATAGTAGCGATTAGAAATGTTAAATCAGCGCATTGATCGGAGGTGAGTAGCGTCGTCAGCGAGGTTTCTTGCGAGGATTCGGGAGGTGGCTTGTGGTGCCCGAAGGGTAGTTTTGAGGTGAAGCCTTCCATTTGGTGAGGGCTGGAGAGGAATAGCTATCGAGGCGGATATGATAACACCGATAGTGAGGAACGAATGTGAGCTGGGACACAAGCTTTGAGCTGTTGATGTTGATACTGATGTTAATGATGTGAGGCTAAGATGACGTCGTAGTGGGGCAGCATCCTCTAACCAGTTTGGGGTTGACATTCGTTTGAAGTCAGATGAATAGAGCACTATATCTAGGTAGTAATTTCAGATTATTGCCTTCGCACTGAAGTCTAGAAAGAATTAGTAGTCGTACGCTGTGCGCCAGAGGGCTCCTTCCAATGGAAGCGAGTATGGCAGTGGGAAATGTTCAGAATGCCTTCGAATTGTTGTACATGATCCTATTATTATTTCCGACCTTCTCAGAAAGTCTAGGAATCTCATCCACTGACCTTCCCTACCGGTGGTGTATTCCTCCCTCCAGCTGGGAAATTCCGTGCGCTAAGCAAAACCCCCTTGACAGCTCTTATGTCCGACTTTAGTACTTCCATCTGATCATCCTTCCCATCCTTGGTCATTGGTAGACCGTAATTGCTCCCGTACATGCTTCCCATACCAGAATAGAACTGGTTCTGGTAACTCATCTCACTCAAATACGTCGTCAGATCAGAAATCTTCGTTTTTAGTGAATCCGAGGAAGCATTGTCATTAGAACGCGTTGCTTCCAGTTCACGAAGATGAGACGTCAGGATCTTTAATCGACTCTCGTGGCCTACTACGATAGAGTTGTCCTCTGGAGTCGAAGATGTTGACGGCCGGCGTGACAGCGACGGAGTAGTTTGGGTACCGAAATCGCGGTGGAAAAGTTCAGTGGGATCGGAGTCGGCTTCCGATATGTCATCCACTAATTCTGAAATAGCGGGCTTCGGCTTGTTTGTGGGGTCGGTCGATACTACATCGCCTAGCCGTTTATTCAACTCGTCTAGTTGTTCTTGTGTGTGGGTCGCAAAGTCATGTCGTGTCTCGGCGAGAGTTTGTGTCATTGGGGCGACAATGAACTGGGATAGACCGTACATTGCGGATATGAGCCCACCAGTTATGTACGCGGTGGTGAGGAGACGTCGGGTGGTTATGAGGGGCGGCGGTTTCGATGATTGTGTGAGGAACTCGGGGTAGGTGACGATGGGAGGGATGTCTCGAGGCTGCGGTTTGGGAATAGGAGGTGGCAAGGGCTGTGGCAGAGTCTGAATTGTATTAGCAACATGCAAATATGGTCTCGTCTCTGTATCTGACGCAGGCACAGATGAAAGTTGGAGTAGCTAGTAGCGGATTCTGGGAGATCTAACAATGGACACACCTTTGGCCATGCTCGCTCGCCCTCTGTTGTCAGATTCAATGTATTTTGCTCTTGAGCCGACTCTTGCAATCTCGCTATCTCCTCCTCTTTCACGCCTTTAGACTTCAAGAACGCGGCTTTCTTCTCCCACGGCGCATCGCGGATTGTTGGGTCCTCGAGGAACTTGGAGGCCTGCTCTAGCAGCGAGGAGCTCTCAGATTCCAGATCATCGTTTCCCTCTTCTACAGACTCATCTGCCGCCGGAGATGTGTTCGATTCGGGGAGCTCTGGAGTCGACGCTGGCTCGGGAGAGGACGCGGATGGCGAAGAGGGAGCTTGCGCGCGCTGCCAGGAAGGGATTCCGGGTTTGTTCGACATGCTCAATGATATATATTATGGGGATTCGGAGGCGAAGGGTTGTTGTTGCGAGCTGTTGTTCGGGACTGACTTCCAGCCCTAGAGAGGTTCGAGATGCCGAGGTAGACCGCGTCCAAGTGAGGTATCACGTGACGATCACAATCCAGACCCCAACCTGGAGTAGTGGAGTCGGGATGTGGGCCCTAGCGCTAACCGCTTCCATGCTTCATCGCCAGACGTGAAGGAAGCGCGCTGGAAAGATTTGCGCCTCCATTATCAATCTTTTATCATTATCGCTATCGTCCAATTCTTTATATTTAATCCGCATTATTAGCTCGCAATGGCTGACCGGGTATCGAAGCGCGCGCGACGGCTCAGCACCGAGGAAGGAGTGGACGAGTGGGAGAAGAGCAGCGCTCATCTCAGCAGCAGGTACGTCTGGTGGCTGATCCTCCACGCCGACAGCTCCATTGCATTCCAGCGCCAAGGGCGGTGGGAGTACAAGCCCTCGCCCTCACCAACGAGAGCTGCTCCCGCATGGTGCCCGTCTGCCCGCTTTGTTACCCCTCCCCATTCATTCACTCTCTCACTGTGCCCCAACTGCGATCCCTGCGCACATCGCTGCGCCGGCTGCTGGACCACCCGCTATCTCTCTGTCTTGCTTCCCCTCTTTCCGCTCTCCAGCTATACGGCCCGCCGCAGCCATGCCCGCCCGCCGTCTTCGATCGCGCGCAGCTCCTCTGACAGCTCCCAGTGCAGCTCCCACAGCCTCCTCCACCCGCCCGCGACGCGGCACGATCAACCAGCCTCCTCCCTCAGCTGTCATCCAGCGTTCATCCCCCGAAGAAACACGCCAGTCCATACACCTCACTGTCAAGGCCGACCCGGGCAAGCTCCGAAAGGCCACCAGCGGCATCGTCTCCAAGACGACCGCCAGGACCACCGTCACCTCACGCAACATCGTGTCTGGGAAGCGGGCGTCGCGGAACAGTCGGGTAGTCAGGGAGGTGGATTCTGACGATGAGGACGAGGACGAGGATGACGAGGATGAGCCAGAAGCCATGGATCTAGATGAAGATGAGGAGGAAGACGAAGAAGACGAAGATGAGGATGCTGAGGGCGAGGAAGATGACGATGTGGACGCCGAAGGCGAGGAGGACGAAGATATGGAAGACCTGCCGCCTCCGGCTCCGCGCATCGTCGTGTCAAGCAAAGAGAAGGTTCCTATCAACCCGGTCGTCAACACAGCGGGGCAGGACTCGGTGGAGGCCAAGGAGATCTCCATGGTCGATGATGACGACGACGAGGAGCTCTCTGAGCTAGACTCGGATCTGGAAGGTGACGAAGAAGATGCCGAGGGCGAAGATGAGGATGCCGAAGGCGAGGAGGACGAAGAAGAGGAGACAGTCGCGCAGATTGGCGATGAGGATGAAGATGAAGACATGGACAGCGATGATGACACCCCTGGGTCTGAAACCCCCGACTTGAGCAAAATGACACGGCGACAGCGAGCCAGGGTAGCTGAGGACAGCGACGGTGCCTTGATGGCTCTGTCGAATGGTACATTCTATCTTTTGATTATAGCCAAGGACACTGCTGACACTTTTTAAAGAAGCACAAAAGAAGAAACACCTAACAGCGGAGGAACATGCTATGCGCCGCGCAGAGATGGCCCGTCGACGCAAGAACCTCAGCGAGAAGCGCAACGAGGAGGAAAAGGCATGTCCACGATCTTGATTGACACATGATGTACTAATTTATTAAAGATGGACACTATCAATCGTCTGCTTAAGAAACAACCTCCGAAACGGGGAAAGCGTGCTATTCAAGACATCAACGAGTCCGGCCAAGAAGACGAGGGCGAATTCGAGAAGGCGAACCCACTCTACGTTCGCTACACGCAGACGGTCAACGGTACTCACATGGCTGTGCCTGAAGAATGGCTGGATAGCCCTGCTGGGAGCGTATTTGCCGGCACTCTTACTAAACCGTCACATCGTCCCTTTGGCGGTAGGATGGTCGAAGAGGTCGCTTGATGGTATTCTTAAATGGTACATGAGGGAACTATTAGCATATATCTGGAGTTTGGACTGTATCTACGGATCAGCAGGGCGTTACTTCTATTCATTCTTGGAAGAACCTGCTCCAAGTGTAGGATAAGCATAGTGGACAGTTACACACCAGAAGGCCAATCAATGGCCTTATCATAGCAATCACATGATCTGTTGTAAAGGCCCAACAGAGTTGAATGTGAAGTCGCAAGTTCTGGGGGGCATGATGCAGTGAATGTTTCTGGTTGGCTAATAATCTCGGGTACGCTAACCCTTTCGTACTTTGTTACAAGGAAACATCACGGCATAAAGTGACCATCAAGGAAACATGTCCGCAGCCAATTTCATGCGGCAATCAATTCTTTGGAGATCATGTTCTGCACATGTCTATTCTCTCTTGAACAATTCGCTCTTTGCGACAAAGTGTCCGAATAACGCCGTCCTCAACCATGGCCCTAGACTGCGAGGACGCTGCAATGGCCGGAGGTGTAGAGAATAGGTTGACGAAGCTCGGAGAAAGTCTTACCCTGTTTACAGAACTCATTAGCAGGCCTTCCTCCGAGCCTTATAAATGCAGTTCGAGCTATCGATTTCCACGCGGCCGATTCCAGGACCCCTAGTCGCCCAGGGTGTATCATCACATCAACAGAGTACATATATCCACGACGTATCCCTCGACAACCCTCCTATATCTAATATCACTACCCCGTAATCTCTAATTCATCATGCTCTCCCTTCCTCTCTCCCTCCTCCTCGCAGCGAGCACGACGCTCGCTGCCCCTACAGCCGGCACCTTTAACATCCTTACCCTCAACGTCGCAGGCCTGCCCGCAATCCTCAATGGCAACGACATTCCCGGCGACAAGACCGTCAACACAGGTCTCATAGGCCAGTACTTCTCCACGTACAATTTCTCCATCATCCATGTGCAGGAGGACTTCAATTACCACGCTGCGTTGTACGAGACAGATGATCACCCGTATAGAACGGCGACCAGCGGCGGCGTGCCGTTTGGAAGCGGTCTTAACACGCTGAGCAATTTTGACTGGATTGATTTGGAGAGGACGAAGTGGGATACGTGTAGTTCGAGTGGAGGAGACTGTTTGACGCCCAAAGGGTGAGTAATGTGCGGGTGCGAGGGCTGAGAATGTGCACATGACATGGAGGTCGTGCCAACTATTTTTGTTTGAGAGATCTGTTCTAACTTAATGCGTCAGATTTACGTTTATGAGGGTGAAGGTGAGCGAGGGAGTTTGGATCGATGCGTATAATGTGCATACGGATGCTGGGTGAGTAGTGCTTTTCCTGAGTCTTGATTGCGATCTGTTTTCATTCTTGGATTTTGCTCTTTTCCCTACTTCATAATCCTCTTTCTTTATACCGAGAGTTTCCTCTTATTTTCGAGCCTCCCTCCCGAATTCATCATATCTCATACACCTTCTGATTGCTGTTTCATCACTCCTTCTCCAGCTTGGCTTCCCTTGCAACCCAATAAACACATTTCCTAACACATCCCAGAATCGAGGCCTCTGATCTGACAGCCCGCGCCTCCAATCTCCAGCAAGTAAGCACACACATCAAAGCATACTCCAGCTCCAACCCCGTCCTCGTTTTCGGAGACTCAAACTCGCGGTACACCCGCGCCGGCGACATCCCTTCCATCTTCACAACCGCAAATGGCATGACGGATCCCTGGATTTCTCTCGCGCTGTCCGGTAAAACTCCCGTTGCAGGCACCGATGCGCTCTTGTGCGAAAACCCGTCCGCGACCACAGCCTGCGAGATTGTCGACAAAGTCTGGTATCGCGGCAGCCCCGCTGTGACGCTCACCGCAACGCAATTCCGGTACGCGGGGAGCATGTTCCTGCAGCCGGATGGCAACGTGCTGAGCGACCACGACCCCGTGCTCGTAGATTTCTCGTGGAGTCTAGGTGCCAAGCTGAGGCTGTCTGATCCCTATGGCGGCCCGCATGGTGATTTCTTCAACGACCTTGATACTCTGTCTAGCATCTCGGCGCCCGCGGTCTCGACCATCACCCTGCGAGGCGGAAACAGAGTCGATTCTGTCTCCGTCGCCCTGACATCCGGACAGACGCTTGCGCATGGTGGAAGTGGCGGAACGGCAGCGTCGCTGACCTTGGCTGCGGGAGAGACTCTGGTCAGTGCGACCGTTTGCCAGGGGCAGTATAGCTCCCAGACAAGGATCTTCTATATCGAGGTTACGAGTAGTAAGGGAAGAGTTGTGAGTACCGGGAAGAAGACGAGCGAATGTATGACGAGGACTGCGGATGCGGGCTGGGCGATTACCGGGTTCGTGGGGCGCAGTGGGGATGAGGTTGATCGCGTGGGGTTTGTGTTTTCGAAGGTTTGAGAGGAGATGGGAATGAAGAATGTCGCATATATGTTTTCAATTTAATATATATTTTCTATGTGGAATGACACGCCGTTTGCAGAATATGCTCGGTATGTTTTACTTCTCTAGAGGGTCACAGACAGGCCTGGGCATCGATGATCACTCTATTAGTCTATAGGACCGTCCCTTAACTCCATCGGAGACTCTGTTATTCATGAATTATCTATAAGATCTCTCTATCATTGAGAAATGTGCCCTTATTTTAAGTGTACCATAGATGAGACTTGGGTGGAGACTGCAATAAGAGCACCATCTCGAACAGCAACAGCAGAGCTATCACAATATCAATTACTGCAAGCCGAAATCTCTATGGAATGAATGGTGTGAGAACCCGCGGATAGGCGCCCTTAGAGGCTCCGTCGAAGCTCACGCCGGGCCACTGCCTCGCATTCTTGATCTTCGCATATACCATGATATATACCCCAAGAGCACTTCCGTCAGGGAAATAGACAGCAACAAGCTGCGACGATGGAGATAGAACTAGCCGGGAGGGAAAGATGCAGGAACGAAGATGAGGTGAGCCGCGATGGATGGATTTTGCCGTCGTCCCGCTTGATGAATTTAAAACCACATCATGTGCTACCATACTGCTTCTGCGAGCATCTTCTCCCTCTACATGAGTATCCAGGCAGTACTTTTGATTGCTCAAGACCGTAGTGGTCAGGTAGGAAGTCGCGTGTGTGTATCCCTGGTATGTCGCACCTTGTTGCTCGATCAAAACGCCCTTTGCACATGCTTGTATTCCCCTACTACAAAAATACTAGGGTTCGCGTGAATGGGGTTCAGTAGTACTATTCTCTATAATCTCTAGACACGTAAGTGGGAACCAAACCGAGTATTTTGGTTTATTAGTATGGGGGTTCGAACACTTGAGTCCTCAGCTCCAGTAAGTTAACCCAGAGTTATAGTTGCCTTGGGTGTAACGAAGTTGCTTTGCAAACATCCTTCCTAATATATTCTCCCTCCTACCTCCCGGCTCCCTCTCTCTCTATAGCCGCTCACGATAGTTCTTTGCTCATGTTAGCAATATAGCTAGCTCACATCCCTAATAAATACACTCACCTCGAGAACGTTGTGCCGCGTCCGAAGAATACCACTCTTCAAGTTTCTAATCTCCGAGTTTAGTTTCCATTCTCTTCATCTATCCCTTGAGCTTCCCCCCACTGCGCTCGATCTTCGGCCTCGGTGACTAAACAGGAGGCCCGCAAGATTCCTACAGAATGATTATAAGTATCCAAACCACTGATTACTTTAGCTATCTATTTTTTGCTATCTTACTTCGGAGCAAATACGATTCTATCCAGTTCCCGTTATTTTTGACGAGTCCAGTAGATCCATAAATCGCATTGTGTATTCATTTGGTTACTAGATACTAGTTAGGGTCGTTTGGGCACCGATTTTTAGATAACCAGTCTAAATTCAGTCATCAATCTATCTGTAATTCGATCAAGTCAATATCTAGGGTGGACGATGCAGTCATTACAGATTCTAAACTGTGTATGAGACATACCGTTGTCCAGACAAAGTTCAACACCAAATTACAATTTTGTTCTAGCTAGTACTGTCTTTTAAAAAAAAAGGATATGAAATCTTGTGGCTCAAACGCATCCCATCTATCCAATAGAAGCTATAAAGAACTTAATCACAACACTACTACACCCCGTGTTCTTTCTCGGTACCGATATTCGAGAAATTTCCAATGAAAGCCAGCACTATTGAATTACCGCATCTCAAAATGGAAGAGACACACAAGTATAATCTCAATTCAATACGAATACGTAGGAACCACTATAAAAGGGTATGCTTTATCATCTCTCATCTATCCCAAGCCACCCATAATCTCAGCGTCAAAGCCACTCCAACACAGAAGATCGTCAGGCACAGATGTACAGCCGATTGCCAGCCGATTGCGCTCCTACCCGTAAACGGGCGTGCTCACATCGTTGCGGAGAGTACGCATGTCGCAGGCGCAAGAGAGAGCCCCGAGCCGCATCGAGCATGCCGTCACACTAATTAGCAACTCGCACAAAACGTCCAAGCCGTGTTTCCAACCGGAAGTGTGCCTCGTCGATGGTTGAGGGTCCCAGTTCGATATCTCCCTGGAGGGAAAAGGCAGGAGTAGAAACATCCTCATCCGCATTATAACATCGGTACATAGTGCCAACCATGTGTTCGCAACTACGGATCCCCCACAACCCACCCTGCAGCGCCCTCCCTTCCCTCGCTACCCTCCCTCGGTGCTCGAAACGGCGCCGTCCTACATCCAGGCTCCAACGTAGATTCTGTCAGTGCGGTGACAGTACGAACTCGTACCCGCCGCAAGTCAAGTCCCCCATCACGCTATTCTATCGACGATGCTAGCCATACACAGCGACTTTGTCGAAGCCTGTGCTCTGGGTAGAGCAGTGCGGCGAGGGATTACAGATGCGAGACAGTCCACTCGCACCCGTGCGAGCACTGCTCGCGGCCCGCCCGCTACCCTCCGTTCAAGCGCTAGAGAAGGCTGGCGCTCGCGACGGTAGTAACCACTCCGAACCATGACGCGGAAAGCCCGTTCCCACTTTTGCAGATAGTCATACGTCGATGGTGGAATCCGTATGGGCCTGGTGTTGTATTCGCTACGCAGCTACTGCAATATCCCAGCTCGACAGCAGCGGATGGGAGGACCAGACGCTAAATCTGCCAACTACGATGTACTCGTGGGTCTATGTATCAATATCCCAGTTCGACAGCAACGGATGGGAATAATGGATGCTAGATCTGCCAACTACGATGTACTCGTGGGTCTATGTGTCAATATCCTCGTTCGACAGCAACGGATGGGAGGACTGGATGCTAGATCTGCCAACTACGATGTACGGTACCCCTAGGTCCAAGTATCGACATCCACATGGCATAGCTAGCGGCAGCTTGGGCTATCTTCCCCGGGGGACCTCGGATCAAAACAGAAAGATTTTCTCCTTTTTCTCGGATTGAACGCTCGACTAGGATATGTCTCTGTCTAGACTGGTGGTCTCAATGGGGTACTGTGCATCTGTCGGAGTGGGGGTGGTAGTCAGAAGGGTAGAACTGATCAGGGGCTCCCGAAGTTTGAGAAAAGTGGCGGTAGATGTCATGTTTGATGGCATGCCTCTCGGTCTCTGGTGATGGGTGCAGATGATCTTTTTGCGGTGTGCTGTGTTTTGCGCTCGTTGTGGTGTGGTAGCAAGAGCGAGGGGAATACATAGGGTTGTGGTTTGGTTAGTATGGTCTTAGTTGCTCGCCCTTGTATCGTTGTTGTCATTAGAGAGCTGAGATCGACTATGATGAATAGATCGCCGATCTAGATGGTGTTAACTGCAGACCCAACAATGATTAGTTTGGCGCTTGGGAGGCTCGGAAATAGTAGAGCAGATGTTGACTTGGTGTGGGGTTGTAGAAGGTTTTACAGAGGTTGGAATGTTGGGCGATGTTACAGAATATAATGTAGACGCAATTGTATAGGTGTAATTATACAGGTGTAATTATATATGTGTATATGGTGTAGATATTCGGTAGTCTTGAGGTCAGATGAATTCTTAAATACGTCTGAGGAGGCATCTATAGGCTTTGTTCATAGATAAGAGTTCTTTTGTACCACGTTACCTATCATATGTCTCCATATAGGGAGTTTCTGCCCACAGTGACGGCGAAACGCTGGAGTGTTGAGTCGCAGATTTTGTTCGAAACTGTGGGTTGTGAATGGGTAAGTATAGATCATGCGAGTGGATGTGAGATAAAATATTATGTGTAAGTATTGTGCTTGTTGTATAGAGAGATAGTTGGACTGGCAAAGGTCCAAGCGAGGTGAGAGGTCCAGTTCGACGTGAAGAAAGGGTAGCTGCGGCGATTTCTTTCGGGATGAGAGGTCTATATGATGGGAATATGCAAGCTATAAAGTGATAAAATGCTCACTTTTGCTGGATAAGATAATAATGATACTCAACGTAGTACTTACGTATACAGCAGTTTTCCAATCTGTGCTCTTCACATATTCGCACGAGGTAGGAAATGTCGGTATAATAGGCGACCTGCTCACCCGTAGAACAAATAATGCATCTTTATTGACGTTGAAAAAGTCCTCGGTTGTTTAGAGTATACTGTTTTTCATGAAATAATAGATGGTATGTTCTCGAGGTCCGAATTGAGGTGGGAGCAAGGAATATACATACTCACTCCCAAGGGTACGACGCAAAAACGGTCTTGCAGATGGGGATGGACCCTTTTAGACGAATTATGCACCACGTTCCCGCAGTCATGCCTATTTAAGGCAGTTTGAGGCTCGGTGGGTTGAGATCTTGGGTTGAGAATAAATGAGATCGCTCGCCAATCTGCCCGCATTGCTTATTGGCCTGCCCTGGTACGCATTCGCGTAGATTTAGAGATCGTGGTTGAGTTGAACTCAGGTTTGAGGCCATCGGCTGAGGCCGATCAACGTTTGCCTCAGCCTGCAAGGATTCTCCGCCCCACCCGTTCGTTCTGCCTCGACGACGTACGCAAGCCGTATGTATTGGCATTGCTTGACTGCGGCAGGCGTTTTGAGGTGTCTGCATTTCGTATTGAGGCGTTCAGCCACATGGAATTTATATAGGGCTGAAATGGGTTGAAGAATTGACGTCGGGTGGTGAGTGGTACACAGTTGGCCTCATTCAGGCACTCTCGGTGAGTCGTCGCCACAAATCGAAGAGCAAGTAAGAGTGCCAGTCGGCGCGCACATGAACAGCATATCGCAAAGACGTAGTTTAGAGATGAAGTTTGATGGAATATGTTTCATAAGAAGGTAGCTTTTGATGCCAAGCCCTGGAGGCATACTGCGGTTGACGACACATCTCAGAGTGTCCTGAAGCCTAGTGTATTTTCTTTATTACAAAAAGGAGCCCGTAGCCTAAATGCTCGCACTTGTCTAGTAGCTTCATTCTCGTCATATGGCTGAATTACATTGTTTTTCGTGTGGACGCAAATGTTCCGGATGGTCCAGTCACGAAGAGGTCTTCGCCGTTGACGCTTCCTCGTGTTAATTTCGAGAGCAAGGAGTGACCTGTGAAGTAGCGGGTTACCAAGCTCGATCAATACAAAGTAAAGCACTAAAGAGGGCGAGAGGGCGACACGGCGACACGGCGTTCCGGAACGGCGTCGTTGAATGTGGAAACATTATCGTGACCACTGCTTTGGGGTTTAGCCGGCGCTTCACGTGCTCTGGGGTCTGCGGGCGCTGGGCCTTCCCAACTGGCGAATGACGCCGTCGCCCGCACCAAACTCTCTCGACTTTTCACTGACGCTTGACGTCTTGACCGCTCTTTCGCAACGAGAATGAGAGCATCAGCAGGCCGCTGTGGTCCATGACTCGGATGGCCACGGGCGTGAGCCAGTTGTGCTCGGCGCCAGCTGGTGCGGTGCTCTGATTCGGCCGGCGTTAGTTTGCACGGCGTACGGCGTGCTCTGGTCGCTATACGCGATTGCAGGCCCAGCACAGATAAGCTCCAACTCGGATCGATATCCGAGTGCGAGGACGTCGCGAAGCTCGAGAAGGGTCGCGGCCAGGACGCTCGAGTTTCAATAGCCTATTCAACCGACGGAGCGACTGCTGCTCGGGGCTTCTGCAACTGCCCTCTGTCCCGGCAAAATCTCTCGACAGGAATAGGCATGCTCCAGCCGGAGTGGAGTTTCGAATTGCGCCGGAAAAATCTGTACGGAGAATTCAATTCACAATGGACCGAAGGGGGAACAGGGCGCGGCGCGGTCGCTGCACCGGTCTGTGTAACGGACCTTTTGGCGGCAAAACCGAGGCTCGAGTTTCGAGGCTCGAGGGTCGCGCCTGGACGCGACTGCTATTCTTGAACGTCCGCTCGCCATTGATCTCCCCAGGCCTCTGCGGTCTTGCCCAGATGCTGTGGTAGTGTGCTGATCCAGGGCGGTGGCCGTGGTGGGTGTTGACGCCTGCACGAGGCCCTAGTTGCCGCCGGCACCAATTAGGCCGATATCCCCCGCATGAGGCTCTCTGATAGCGAGTCAGGCCGTGGCCGCGCAGTTGGACTAGGAATCCGTCGTGTTGGAGATCTGCGGCGCTGTCGAACTATCGTTGTTCGAATGCGGCGGCGGCTCGCCCTCGGACGGCGAGGAAATGAATTCCACAATAGCAGGCGACGATGGCGCGGAGGGTGGTTGTATTACCCCGCAGGCTCGCGCAGCGGCGAAGACGCAGCCCATTTGGAATGGCGCCGTCAGGTACAGGCGGCTGGCGGGCGCTCTAGCAGGATGCGCGCAACTCGGGCTGGCGTGGCTGCAAACGAGCCATCTGCTGACGGGGTCGCGAGCTGGAGGAGGGTCCCCAAGCGGTGCGTCGCCGATGCGTGTCTTACTTGGCCTCACGTGCACGCACCACGGCAGGATCCAGGACTGTGTGTAGGTACGGGTATTGATGCGGAATCGTTCCTCGGGCGGCGGCGGAGGCGCCATTGGCGAGGCCGCCGTCGCCCGCCAGGCCAGGGCACGTCCAATCCAGCACGGAGCGCCAGCGTGGCTGCGGCGACGACGCATGAGGACATCATGGGCGCAGCGAGAAGGGCCGCCGCGGCTGCTGGCCGTGGTCGTAGAGGGCTGGCACTGGCTGCGCGATGATGCACCACGGTTCCGCGCCCACCCCGAGGCGCGCCATGGACATGCGAGATGCCAAATTTCAGGAGCGCACCGCCGCGAGAGCACCACGACGGTCTCAGGGCCGTGGGGGCATGGCGATGGTCATATCTCGTTCACATCGCGTTATCAAGTCAGCGTCCCAGCGGAGCGGGTGTGCCAAGCCTGTGTTGCGGAGCAGGCGAGGGCGAGCGAGGAGCAGGAGCAGGAGCAGGCCCGGCCGAGGATGCACGTCTGGGAGACGGGCGTCCCAGGGCATGCGCCGGCCGGTGGTGGTGATGGTGGTGGTGGTGGTGGTGGTGGTGCTGCTGCTGCTGTCGCGAAGGGGCTCTCTCTCTGCGCCGTCCCCATCGAGCGCCCGCAGCGTCATCGCATGTCCAGTGCCATCACCACGCGCCGCGCCCATCGCCGCCGGACACCACCCAGCACACCAGCAGCGGCGCTGTCCTGCCAATTTGCCGCACCGCGACGCTCGCCGCTCGACGCTCGACGCGACGGTGTTGGTCTGCGGGGTCCTGACGTCTGAACGGCGGACTCGCCTTGGGGGGCTCATCTCCTCTCGCGCCCCCCCTGCTTGGCATTAGATGGCCTCACGTTGTTCCGGCCTGGCGCTGGCTGCAGTGTGCTCTGCGGTCCGCAACGCCAGCCAGCGCAGAAGCCAGCTAGAAGACGACGGTTTCCACACAGCATTCGATGCGCCGTTGGACGCTTCTGTTGCAGGCGCCCGTCGCGACAGCACCAACTCTATCTGACTTCGGTCGGCTCCGCTGGCCCTCTCCGGCCTGCCATTCGCCGTGGCGCCCGCTGAGGGTGTGCCGGCTCCAGGGCTATCGGGCGCGCGCAGCAGTGGCTTCACCACGATGCTCGCAACCTCGCAAGCTCGCAACAGCGAACAGGCCCATCCA